>JACBKR010002742.1:0-33132 GCA_014218235.1 Colocasia esculenta | reverse complement strand
TTCAAGATTTCTGACGCTTAACGACGAAAATAATCTGGTGATTAAATTTTCATAGAAAGTATAAATTTATAGAAATAATCTTAACAAAGTAAAATAACGTGTTTGTAACTTTATATCGATTCCTGGGAGGATTTATCTGATTTACATGTAATCCTCGAGGTGTGTAGATCCGGAGTTTTTTTTCGATCAAGTGAGGTAAGGACAATACGGGTACACGGAAAGTAGGAGCTGTCAAGTCCTAACTTTGAAGTTCACGAACACCAATCCTTGAGCCCACAAAATCACACGTGGCGAGATTTCCTCGTTATCAAAAAAAAAACTTTATAACAGAGCTTAATGATGCTGAAATCACAAATTTTGTTGTGTTAAGAGATAGAGAGAAATAATATGTAGGTGTAAAATATTTCAACCGAAGAAGGTGGGGGAAAATACTGATGTGTTTATAAACCTACAAAAAATAATAAAAATCTGTTGAAAAATAAAACATAGGAAGGCAAATGCTACTCATAGAATGAATACATAGTAAAGATTTAATAGACTCTTCTTAAAAAGTATTGATTCTTTGTCAAGAGTTTTATCTTCTTTTTTTTAGAAAAATAATCCTCTTAGGAGGAGGAGGTATATATCTGTGCTTACGAATAGACACTTATCTTCACTCATCTCCGATATAGGACTAAATATTTTCTCTACAAATCCCCTTTAGTGAAGATAAAAGTGTACAATGAGACGCACGACCAACTTCACTCGACACCTAATACCTTGACATTCAAATCGCTCGCTCAAGTACACGTGGCGTTCGGATAACTTGCTCGATGTTCAAATTACTCACTCGAGTTACTAGGGCAGAGGACACGATCTTTATTTATTTTCAAAGACGGTACCATTAAAGACGGCGTGAAAATTTAATATGCTTCTGTCAAAAAATATTGTCCCCTTGTTAGAGATTTTGTCCATTTTTGAAAAATAACTCTCTTGAGAAGAGAATATATGTGCCTTACTTATGAACACATGATTTTTACTCATCTTCAATATAAGATTAAATCTCCCCTCTATACATAACACTCTAGTTTAGTAGTGGATTCGTCAATTAATTTAGTTTTATCAAATCATGTGGCCACCGACAATATTGCATCAAAAACTTTGTTAAAAATTTATTTGCACGTCTATCCATCTTAATTTATATTATTTTACATTCCATCTTAAGAGAGAAAATTATCCCTAGAGTGACGTCATTTGACGGAAGTGGACCAGAATGTCAACCGATATCAATGACGGGTCAAATTTTTTTATAAAATTACAAAAATAACCCCACAATTATGAAAGATTCTCCTTTTATAAAAAAAATGTTTTTTAAATCTACCCCTCCCCGCCTCTGTCGTGTGCTCTCTCTCACCTGTGCTCTCTCTCTCACCTGTGCTCTCTCTCCACCCCTCCTCCCTCCTTCACCTCCTCTTCCTTATCGACGCTGTCCTCTTCCGTCCTCCTCCGGTGCCGGTGCCCAGGGACGGCGGCTCGTAGTACCGGGTCAGAGGCCAGTCGACACCCTTGATAAAGGGGTGGCGCGCGCTTCAACTCCGCCGTGCCTCGGGCGCTCCCCAATCTCTCGCGTGGGTCCCTCACCAGCAGTCGAGTGATCAGGTCCGCGGCCACGTACCCACAGCGTCCGTCCCGGCGTCGTCGGCCGGGAAGCGGAGCGCCCCGTGTGTGGATGATGCGGAGGGGTTGACTCCTTGCTGCTGGTGCCGCCCTTGAAGACGTCCGCCCGTACAGGAGCTCGTAGAGGAAGACACCGAAGGCCCACCAGTCGGCGGCGGCATCGTCGCACTCGCCGGAGGCAACCTCCGGCGCTAGGTGCTCGTGGGTGCTTAGGCATTCCCTCGAGCTTGCCGCCTCCGTCTCCGCCACGAAGTCCAGCATTATCTCCGTGCCGGCGTCGTCGCGGCAGCTACCTCTCGTGCCAAAGCAGCAGTCGCGTCGACGGCGCCTTTGTAGTCTTCTGCCGAGGTGAGAGAGACCGCAGTGGTGAAGTGCCCTTGTTGGAATTTCTTTCATCTCCATCGACCTTCTCCGCCGCCTCTGTGGAAGAGTTGGAGAGAGAGAAGGGGGAGGGATTTTTTTTAATTTTACATAAAAATAACCGTCATAAATATCCGTCTATAAACTTCAACCATTCCATCATGTGACGGCAAAGTCTATAGTCATCATTTCATTCTACAAGAAGAGTATATATATAAAATAATATAATTTAAGAAAGATAAACACAAAATTTTAACCAGATTTTCTATGTCACATTATAATTATTAAAAGAAAATTTAAAATATCTCGCAAATAAAAAATTTGTGATACATTTTAATGAGTGTGTTAAGAGATATGTTATTAAATGGTGTTATTAAATTATTTTTTAAAGAAGATTTGGACAAACACCACCCCCCCCCACCAACAATAAAGTCCCTCGTTTTGTCTGGCGGGCTCTTTCTGCGGAATCTTCGTCTCCGATAACTCCAATGGCGCTCTCCCACTTCCGTCGTCTTATCCACTTGGTACTCCTCGTCCTCCTCCCCTCCGGGATCGTTGCCGGGGCCGTCGCCTCCCGCTACATCTCCCACTCCACCTTCCTCCGGGACTTTCCCCGCATGCTCGGCCACCTCCGGGTCTTCACCTACCCCGCCCAGACCGGTAACTCCACTGGCTTCCGCCCCTCCTCCCCCGCTGCTCTCTTCCACGCCTCGCTCCTCCGGAGCCCCTTCCTCACCCGCGACCCCGAGGAGGCCCACCTCTTCTACATCCCATTCCCCGGTGCGCCGGCCCCCCGCTCCGTCTCGCGTTCGATCCGGGCAATCCGGTCCGAGTTCCCTTTCTGGAACCGGACGCTCGGCGCCGACCACTTCTACCTCTGCGAGGAGGGGATCGGGGAGTCGTCGGACCGCAACCTGGTGGAGCTGAGGAAGAACTCTATCCAGATCTCGCCCTTCCCCACCGTCCCCGGGCGTTTCATCCCCCACAAGGACCTTACCTTGCCTTATCCCGCCGGCGATCCACTCGTCCTCCCCGTGGAAGAACCGTCCTTCAAGTTCCTCGCTTTCTACGACGGGGTGGCGGCAGACCCGGAAGTGTTGGCCGTGCTGGAAGAGCTCCGCAGGGAGCCGGAGATCCTCGTCGACTCCCAGCGGCTGGACCCCACTGAGCGGGCACGGAGCATGTCCGCCAGCAGGTTCTGCTTATTCTTCTACGGCGTGGAGCTGGATCCACCGATCGGCGAGGCTCTAGGTTCGGGCTGCGTCCCCGTTTTCGTCTCCGGGCGCCCGATTCTGGACCTACCCTTCAGCGACGTGCTGCGGTGGTCGGAGATGGCGTTACTCGTGGGCCTGCGGGGAGGAGCCGGGGAGGTACGGCGGGCGATGGAGGGGGCCTGCGGCGAGGGGTACGTGCGGATGAGGGAGATGGCGACCGAAGCGAGCTCGCATTTCAGGTGGCAGCAGCCGGACGCTGTGGCTGGGGAGTCCCAGCACCAGCAGCCTCCCGACGCCTTCCACTCGATGCTCTACCAGCTGTGGCGGAGGAGGCACACCATCAGATATGCCCGGAGAGACGAGTAGGAGGGGTTCACAAGAATGGAAGGTTAGCCATTCGCACTTCCTGCTTGTGGAATTGCCTCAGCGGTTCGATAAGAAGGTTCCCTGCGTCCTCTCAGTGTATGCATCTCCCCAAAGAATTCCTCAAGAGCATTCTGAGCCAGCTCAAGTGAAAAGTGTCAGCCGCCATGAATCCGATCCGATGAAGGCACAGATCCGTGCTCAAGTTCAGCAATGGCTCCGTGAAATCCGTGTGGATTTTGTTGACAGCTTCTCTCTTGTGACATGGTTCCCACTGTAAAGATGTGATCTTGGCCTATGATTATTTCTATTACTATAATATGATGATGTGTGTTAGCTGAACTGTTGTGAGGAACTGGAGGATACATCTTCGTGCTTGTAGCGTGATCCTTGTCACTGTTCTCCGATCATACAGTCGAGAGAGATGAAGCATATGAAACGAAATAATAAGATTTTAAGTGCAGATTCTGATGATCAAATGTTAGTTCTTGGGCAGCCTATTCATGTTCTTAAGTGAACACTTGCCATGTTAAATCCCTCTGCGAACGAACCATGATGTTTCTATTATTAGTAGATAATGTTGGGAAGGGACTCGTGGGCTTCGCTCGGCAGGCTGCAAGCATGTCTCATGTTCTTTTCGTGACCGTTAGTTTGGAATAAGAAATGTGCCACTTTATTTAAGTAATATAACCAAACAATATAGAGTATCTGATTTGCTTAATCTAGGTTTTCTTTGTGATGTAATGTAACTGATCAAAAATTTCCCTTCTGTTTGATATTAAATTTATATTTTCTTTTTTATCCTTACCCGGTTACCCCCTGGTTTTGACGAGCTGTCTACAGGGCAACCGTTTGATACCAAATCTACGGTTTGGACGGCGCTGAAACGGATGGGCCGCCGCGAATCGGTGGAGTCCCGCGTATGACCCTGGGACACGTGCGAGTCGCACTTGTCACCTGCACAGACCTAATAAACGGATCTTCCCCGGACGACCAAGTTGCACCGGCTCCGTTCCCGTGGACGCATCTTCGTCGTCCGTCGCCGGGCTTTCTTCTCCGACGACCCCGGCGATGGAGGCGCATCATGCATCCCTAGGCCGGCGGACGGTGTGGATGTGCCCTTCCTCGGTTCTTGTTTGAATTCCCCCAATTTCCCCGATCTTTGTTCTTCTTCTGATTGCAAGCTATCACCGTGGTGGATGTAGTTGGAAGAGATACGGCAGAAGCGAGCGGTGGAGAGAACACACAAGGCCTCCTCCGGCTCGGATCTGGAGGCCGGGAATCCATACGGTATCTGTCTTTTCCGTTTGTAAAGGCAAATCTTCGTTCTATGTGTTGTTTCTGTTCTGGATTATGATCGACCATTGGCTGGTCCTCGTATTTGCTATTGTCGTGCAGGAATGGACAAGTCCGAGAGCGGTGGTCGAATCGGAGAGGTTAGGAATTTTAGGCATTTCTTGTGCTTAAATTATGTAGTCTTTGGATTCTATTTGTTTACCATGTATTTCTACGTAATATCTGCTCGGGAATGCCGAATCCCCTAGCATCAGAGAATTCCACCTTCAAGTGACGATCATATACCCCTTACCCTGATTTTAGTGGTTTATAGGTTTACAGGTTTGGATTATAAATTAACTATTATTTTGGCCTTAATAGGGTTTTCGAATCCTGTCTTAGATGGTTAGATTTAACACAAGGGTTTCAGAGACTAGTGTGCTTGTGCTTTAGTCCCACTTTCTAAGCTAGCATGAGAAATTTTAGGTCACCAATGAGCTTTTCTTCTTTTGCAGTCAGATTCTCATGCATTGTCCCGTCTTAAAGAGTTGGAGAAGAAAAATGCCGAGTTAGAAGATGAAAACAAAAAGTTATTTTTAAAGGTAGCACCTTTGAAGTAAGTCATAATTACGTCCCCTTTCTTGGATACTTGCACAACATAATCAACTGTGCTTATTTCAGCTCGAGACAAAGCAAGTGGAGAATGACTCGTTGCTAAAGCGTCTAACTGACCTGGTAACTTTTTACATTAAATGATGTTGGGCCATCTTAGTATATGATGATTTTCAAATTCAGATGTTACAATTTTTACTTAGGACTGTGGATGGCCCTTATGTAGCATTTAGTATTTCTAATGTCCTTTCTTTTGACCAATGGTAGGAAAACAATAGTTTACCTTCATTGAGAAAAGCTTTGAAGGATGCTTCAATAGAAAAGGATGCAGCAGTTATAGCACGGGTATTCATTTCCTAACTATTCTAGTAGGAAGTGCTTCTTTCTCAATGTTCAGTTTCATCTTTGGTTTACAGGAGTGTTATTAAACCCTTGCAGGAAGATCTTTCGGCTCAAGTTCGAACACTTAAGAAACGACTAAAGGAGGCAGAAGAGGAACAATACAGAGTGGGCACCTTGTGTATGCAATTTTTTTAGACACCTCAATGATAGGGTTCAGGCCTGATTGTCTGCACTATTCACTTACTGGTTTTATGATAGGCTGAAGAAGATGCTGCAGCTTTAAGAGCAGAATTAAACTCATTGCAACAACAAGATATGAGGAACACTTATAATGATGTGACCTCACTGGGTTACTCAATTGAACATATTCAGTCAATGGAAAGGGAAATTTTGGAGTTAAAATCTCAGTTGCAGGTATATATTATTTTTATTTTTCTAATCATTACTTCCAGTTGCAGATAAGTATCATTCTGTATATTTCTTATGATATGGACTTGGTTTATGTTAGAAAGAATTGCTATGGAGACAGGAGGAACAAAAGAAACTAGCCGAGGAGCAGGTCCGATCTTCTTCCCTTGTGGTGGAGAAACAAGAGCTTGAAGAAAAACTGACAGCTTTGTCCAATAAGGCCTCAGGTACCTTTAGTGAGTACTACAGTATGTTAAGAAGAATGAAGAGGAAGGAATATGATATGCATACTATGAAGAAAATAATGTTTCTGTTATTGGTACTTTGCATACTTGTGCAAACTGAAATTTGAAAAAGAAAAACTGATCAAAATAGAAAAGGATTGCATTCATTTGTATGTCTATATCCACACACATTTTTGTTTTGTCTGGGACATTCATTTTTTGATAGGCTGTATAATATGTTTGTTGCAGAAGAAGCCTCCAAGGAAGCTGCCAATAGAGCATTCTCAATAGTAAGCAACCAAAACTTTTCTATGTCTACTTCCCAGTTTCTTTCGCTTGACATTCCTGCTGTGACTTGTAGTGAAACATAATATGTCAACAGGAATGCTCTTTCTGCATTTTGCCTTCTATCCCCCTATATTTGACAAACTGCATCTTAAATGTTACCTTTGTCAATCATGCCTTCTGTGATATTTGTTTACTGAGCAGTTGCTCTAGAGTTTACTGCTTCTGATGAACCAGTGGCAGTACCCACAGAAGTACTGTGTCCTAGTAGACTTCTATTTCTGTGACAAATATCGCTTGAAATTTTCTGATAAGTTGCAAACTATACATATGCGTTGATGCATTATTTGAACTTTGCTTATGCATCTGACTTTATGTATGTGCCATGATTCTGGCACCTCCATTTTCTTCATATAATTCCCAAGTTTTTTTTTAACAGCATGACAAGGAAAAACTTGAGAAACGGCTCCTACTGTGTCCAAGTAGACTTCGATTTCAGTGATTCTATACAATTATCGATTGAAATTTTCTGATAAGTTGCAAAATATAGATACACTTTGATGCATTATCTGAACTTTGCTTATGCTTCTGAATTTGAGTCATGTATGTGCCATCATTCTGGGCACCTCCATTTACTTCATATAATTCCCAAGTTCTTTTTCTAACAGCATGACAAGGAAAAGCTTGAGAAACAGCTCCATGATATGGCCGTAATGGTTGAGAGACTTGAAAGCAGTAGACAAAAACTTCTCATGGAGGTATTTCTTGTCGTATCTTGTTTTTTATGCACTTACACCTAATTGTGGCTGTTGGATATTACCAAGAATGGACATTTGTTTCATACACAAGCTGGTTATGTGTTTCACCAGATTGATTCCCAATCATCTGAAATAGAGAAGCTTTTCGAGGAAAATTCTAATCTGTCAACCTTATACCAAGATGCAATGGGGGCCATGACACAATGGGAGAACCAGGTACCAGCTGCACCACACATAATCAATACGACATACATTTTCCATCTTTTCTTTAATATGGACACAACTTATGTCTCCCTTTTCTTCTTGAATTGTGCCCGTCTTTGATTTCCATTTATTCTGTATTTTGCATGCGCACTTCCTCTGGAAGTTGAATGATAAGGTGGGAATACCCTATTATTCTTTTTTGAGATGCATACTAATTGGAATTTTTGGAAGTATAAACATCATTAGCATTATTGCATGTCTACAACTGCTACTATGTTACTTTTGTTATATTAGATGCCTTGTTAGACATTGGTTCTCAAAATTTTTGTCCAAAATAGCATGGCCTTAGTTTTGCAATATGCCATTCTTCAAATGAATGTACATTGTTCAGTCAGCTATTGATGTAGCTTACCTTAAAGTGGGCCCTGCCCCCAACTTTAGAATTTCCACCAGCATTGACTTGTATGCTGAAATCACTTGAATGTGGAACATCAGTGGAAGATTCTTCATGCTACTCCAGAGGACATTGGAGTGAGAGGAATGATAAGGTGTTCAACAGAACAGGAGATGGTAAACATTGTTTATGAGAGTGAGTGATGAATATAGAGAAGGGGATTGATTCCCTAGTCAGGCTGCATATGTAAGAGGTTGTTGGCAACCTAGGGGATTGATCCATAACTGCATTGTGTGGCATGATTCTTACATGGTATCTGATGAATTGCCAGGTAAAGAGCTGTCTGAATCAAAATGAAGAACTTCGTAGCCAGCTGGAGAAGTTGAGATCGGAACAACTTCATGCAGTAAGCATCAGGGATATTTGTATAGAGGCTGAGAAAGATGATGGGAAGCTGTTGGATCCTGAAGCAGCATACTCAACTGAATATCTGCAGCTGAAGGTTAGTTACTATCAAAGTTGTCTACCAAATGCTGGATTTTAGAGACACTTCTACCATTATATGCCAGGCCATTGCATGTTCTACAGAAAAATGACATTTTCTAAGGACTTTTGAAGTTGTAGGTAGGCATTATCTTAGAAGTTGGAATATATCTTCTCATGAATAAACATGTTCCTACCGTTTAAGGTCCTTAAAATCATACTTACATACACACAGACTACGAGCTTTTCTTGTCTGGGCTTGCTCATTCTTTCTTTCTTTCGTCCACAATCTTGTTGATTTTAATTTTCTGTAGTCAAAGCAATAGAGATATCGTTTCTGCACATTTTCCACTTTTCCCCCAACGTTCCAGTGGTTTCTCGAGGGAAAGAAATGTAAATCAAGGTACGAGAGGCAGGAAGCATGGTAAAGTAGGAGAATTCACTGAAGTTAGTCATAAGCTCTTAATTTTGTGCTAAGAATGTGCAAGTAATCATTTTGCATCACAGGGAGTTAGCTTGACATTATGAATACTTAATACTGGTGCCTCTTAAGGTAGCAATATGTAAAATGTATTTATTTAACAAGCTGGGCACATCGCCTTTACATGTTCATCACCGTTTATCTTAAATAATAGCATCTGAGCATATAGTCTTTTGCATGTTCCTTTTGTGCAGTGACATACGTTCTCCACCACCATGAATTGGTCATCCTTATTTTTGCCACCTCCATGGAAATTCCTTGCTGCCTGTTTCCTTTCTCATTCAAGCATGGTGTGTCATTTTTTCTGAGACTTCTAGTATGTTGAGTCCTTTACCACTTACCCCAAAAAAAAAAGTTGTTGAGGAGTTTACCACTGGTACGGTGTATTTGATCTTGTCTTTATTTCTTGTTTTTTGCCCTGTGAGCTACAGGGTCAACTTGTCAAAGAACAAGGCAGAGCAGAGGCGCTGTCTGCGGAGGTTCTGAGGCTCTCTGCTGAACTTAAGCACGCAAGCCAAGCATATGATAATCTCACTCGACTGTACATTCTCCTCCCTCAGCTACCTACTCTCACTTGTTTTTAGGGTTCACATAAGTGTAGCGCCTCAGCATTCCACTTCCTTTTTCCACTTCCTTTTTTCAGATCCGACTTTTCCTCCTGACGAGCTTAAGTTCATGTTTTTGCAGCTACAGGCCTGTACTTCGTAACATCGAGAACAGTCTCATGAAAATGAAGCATGAAAGTTTTATCACGGTCCAGTGATGCATACAGCGTCCAACCATGCAAACTTTTACTGTGGTGAAGAACCTTTATGCCCCTATGAAGATATACCACTTTTTCTTGGTCCTTTTGGTGTCCAGCACCAACGTGTATTTAACTTCTGAATGTCAGGGGATCTGAAATGAACTCGATTCCTGTTAAACTTATGTGATATTTTTTAGAGGGGTTTGTAACAGGCTTTGAAAATCAATTTGTGTGATATTTTAATGGTTTTTGTTTTACTGGAAAGTATGTTTTGGTTATACTCTCCATTGAAGGTGAGCCAAAAGGTGACTTTTTAAGTAAACATTTCTTGGCTAAACATTTGCTTAGACTTGGGTAAAACTGATCTTGTCACGACGCATTGCCGTGAACCAGAGTTAAGATTACGAGGCAGCCGTACATATTACTTTTCAGATAAAAATTTATTAAATTTATTATAACAGCAAGTGTTTAAGTTGGCATTTAAAGGAGGGCAAACTAATTAAAAATCCCTGGTAGATATTTGACTTATTTTTTAATTCTTGATAGAGTTGTAATTTGTTACAGTAAATGTTATTTCTTGTTACAGTATATGTTAAGTCATGTTACAGTAATGACTTCTTCATTACAGTCAGGGATTTTTAATTAATTTCTTCTTTAAAGTAATAAAGTGGTGTCATTTTGGATGTTACGCGAGAGCGGCGGCAAATGGCGTCGGCGGCTGACAAATGGTGATAAATGATTGAGTTTTGAAATATAAAATTTATATTTAAAATATAAATTTTAGATTCTAAAATATAAATTTTGAGTTTCAAAATATTATTGTTAGAGTTTAACAATATTAATTAAATGTTTTAATATTTGGGCTATAAAATACACATTTTAGGTTTCAAAATGTAAATTTTAGATTCCAAAATATTATCTTTAGGGTTTAAATATATTGATAGGGTTTTTAATATTTGGATTCTATAATATAAATAATAAGTTTCAAAATATAAATTTAGACTCTAAAATATATTGAGAGGGTTTAAAAATATTGACTGAATTTTAATAATAATTTGAGTTTTAAAATAGAGATTTTGAGCTTCAAATATAAATTTGGACTCTAAAATGGTGATTTTAGATTTTGTCAGTTGTCATCGTCGCAACTTATCATTGGTTGCCAACTCACGTGGCAGCCCGCGTCGCTCCCAACAGGACGCCACATGAGTTGCTTTCTAAGTCTTATTGTACTTGTTATAATAATTTGAGTTCCAAAATAGAAATTTTGAACTTCAAAATATAAATTTGGACTCCAAAATGATGATTTTAAATCCCATCGATTGTCGTCACTGTAGCATATCATTAGTTGCCAAGTCACGTGACAGCCCACGTGACCCCCAATAGGGCGTCACATGGGCTCCCATCTGAGTCTTACTGCACTTATTGCACTTGCAGCAAGTGCAGCAAATTTTTTTCTACTTCTCATTGGAAAAAATTTACATTTGCACTTGCCTAAATGTATTTGCTGCACTAGAAAATAATTATATGACAGCTTGCGTGGTGCCACGTTAGATGCTAGGTGTCATATATGGGTAGTGGTGCCATATATGGGTAGTGGGGTGAGTTTAGCAATTAAAAGTTTAGATATTTTAACAGATTACTTTTAAAGTTTAAATATATTAATATTTTTAATAATAATTTGAATTCATAAATACTATCTTTAAGCTCATAAATATAAATTTTAGATTTTAAAATATTATTTTTAGAGTTTGAAATATTGATTGCACTTTTTATAGTAATTTTTACTCATAAAAATATGATTTTGAATTTTAAAATAGTAATTACATATCTGCATCGATGTCGCCTATTTTCGAATACTACCTGTCACAACTTGTCAATCTTTTTTTTTGAAGTGAAATTCGCTCTCCTTATGCTAGCCTTTGGTTATTAGTCTTTAAAAAAATAAATATTGTCTTTGCCTTAGACATACAAATCATATATTTTAAAATATCATTTTTATGATTTAGAAATATTAACTAAATTTTTACTTATAATTTGATTTCAAAAAAAATATCTTTAAGCTTGTAAATATAAATTCAGATTTTAAAATATTATTTTAAAATTTAAAATATTAATTACACTTTTAATAATAATTTCAAATTTCAAATTGGTGACTTTGTATTCACCAACTCTCTATCATCTCTACTTGTTTGCCACTGCTTGCCACTTCATATAACACTTGATATGATGTCACATATGCTGTCATATTATATCTCACTTATGCTGTCATATTATATCCAAGTGTAAGAGATCATTTCTTATCATTTACACATTTGTAGTTAGCTCAACAAGTCCTCCCCAACATCGAGAATATAAATGGGAGCAATCTTGAATGTTTTTTTCCCAAGTATGAAAGTTTTACTTGGTGCTACAACCTTAGATGAGAGTGATCTTGGAAGTATTTAAATTATTCAAATGGGAGTAATCTTGAATGTTTTTTTCCCAAGTAGGAAAGTTTTACTTGCTGCTGCATCGTTAGATGTGGGTAATCTTAGAAGTACTTAAATTTCACGAATTTTATCCCACTAATATTACATTTTTTAGGCACCCCACAATTTATGGGGAATATTTCGACATAATCTCTCACAAATCCATGTTTACTACTTTTCTTAGAAGTGTTCCATCACATACATGTGCCTTCCAAATTTCTATTTATCTCTAAAATTCTTCAAATGGAGAGAAGGGTTAGAGATTTGATAAATGCTATGCTCCCGGCTAGGCATAGGGGCGCGTGAATGAGCCGTGCTCTTCCACAGCATGCCATGTGGAGGGGCACGGCCCCCAGTACATTTAATGTATTTTTTGTTTTTATTTTTATTTTTATTTTTATTTTACACACAAACAATGTATATAAATATTTTTATTGTGCATACAAATACTTATCTAGTGCACACAAATATCTATGTAGTGCACATAAATATCACAAAAGTACATATAAATAATATAAAAGTACATACAAATAGATATATTTGTGTGTATTCTTATACTATTTATATGTGCTACATAGATATTTGTGTACAATAAATATATATTTGTGTGTACTGTTTGATTATGGCTGTAAACGGAGCGGATACGGAGCGGATATGGGCTTTTCGGTTCCGATCCGAATAGTTAATCGAATAATTCGTATCCGCTCCGAATATAATTTGAATACGGAGTGGATAATTTAATCAGATAATTTTCGGATTCGGAGCGGATACGGATATTATCCGCTTCAGAAATATAAACTTAATAAAATATATTAAGTGATCTAAAAATTTAAAAAATCTGTAAAATTTTTAAATATATATAAATATAACAAAATACTCTCTAAACAAAAGATTAACATTACATATATTATATATTTATAATTATATATAGATCATTAGATTTAAGATTTAATGGTAAAAAATAACTTCATTTCGGAGCGGATCTTAAACAGAACGGATCACCTGTTTCCGTATCCGCTCCGTTTATTATCCGGATAATATTTGTATTCGAAATTCGCTCCGCCGGATATTTGTTAAACGGATAATATTCGGATAATCGGATACGAATTCGAATCGGATCCGGATATTATCCGGATCCGTTTACAGCCCTATGTTTGATGGTTAAAAAAAATAGTGTACACAAATATCTTTTTATTCTACACAAATATCTATCTAGTGCACACAAATATCATAATAGTACATATAAATAATATAAGAGTATATTATTCAAAAGTTAAAAAATAAAAATAAAAAATATATTAAATATATCAGGAACCGTGTCTCTCCACATAACACGCTGTAACAGAGCGTAACATTTCTCTACAGATTTTTATCCTGTTTGGTTAGAAGCGTATGCGTGCACTTGCACGCTACGCACCCTTAAAAACGGGTCCAGGTTCATGAGAAGGGCGACCATGTATACGGACGCTGGCGTGAGACTGCAGGCGGCGGCGGCAACGGTCATGGCGGTGGCCAAGAGGAGAGTGAGGTAGAGTAGGAAGGCTCCCCAGAAACAGACAACCCCAGGCCTGCGTTGCGTCTGTCTCTCTCCTTATCTCCTCACTCCCGCCTCTTCCTTCTCTCTGTCTCGCCGCAGCCGCCGCATTCCTTAGATCGTCAGTGCTCTTGGCAGTCTCATCATCTGTATTGGCGAAACGCTGTAGAATAGCAAACGACGGTATTATTACACGATCGAAGTCCCCGTGTTCTGGATCTCTATCAATGAAATGATCTTCTTTTACTGATGGTTTGCTTCTCTTGATCCGGCAAATCCCCCCGCATTCGGCGCTAGGGGCGCCTTTTTTTTTTCTGGAAGGTCGCCCGGGAATCTGGGTTCACTTCCTTTTCCGTTGATCTAGGGTTTATCTCGAGATACCCGCGGCTTAGTCATTCTGGGAAGCCGTAGGAAATTCGTCGACATCTCTTCGCCGTTTGGCTATTAGGAAGTTTTCGGAAATATTATGGCATTTGCAGCTCCTCCGAGCTTTAGAGTGACTGGTTCCTCGTATTGGTCAAGTGAACATTACCTGGGCTTTGGTCCTGCTTTTGGCTGTCAGAAAAAGATTGTAACTTTAGATGTTAGAGGATCGGGGTGTCTCGCACTTTTTTACGTCAAGGAGTCGCGCTCTGCATTTTCTCTGAAGCTACATGGAGGCAATGCAGGCTCAGGGGGTAGAAAACAGAACAGTGCCATCAGGGTTGAACTAAGACCTACTACGGAAGAGCCCCTTGTGGCGGGTGAGCCCGTTGCTCCAAAGGCTGAGGTTTCACAAGAGAGAGGGGATATATCCTTGGGGAAGAATCTTGATTCTTCGGATACGTGTATTCCTCTTCACCATGACAATGGAAATGGTAACGCGGATCCTTTCGATGGTTCTGGTGGGAATGGAGAATTTCCACCGGGAGGAGGAAGAGGAGGAGGAGGCGGCGGCGGCGGCGGCGGCGGTGGAGGTGTAGGTGATGACGGTGACGAGCACAGTGGGAACAATGGAGAAGAAGACGAATTTGGGCCCTTGTTGAAGTTTGAGGAGGTGGTGAAGGAAACCGAAGCTCGGGGAGTGAAGCTGCCTTCAGACATGTATGAGGCTGCCAAAGCTGTTGGCATTCGAAAAGTGTTCCTAGACAATTACCTGAGTCTGCAGGTAGACTCTGTTGCCAGCCCACACGGCATATTTAGTTCTTAGCAGGGATGATATATTAATCAACTTGTACTATGCATTTTGATTTGTTGGTTTTTATGCTGAAAGGAATTGGGTTGGCCTCTTGCTGCTGCAATCAGGTGGTTCCCTTTGCTCCGGAATCGAATGCTTGCTGATCGCCAATTCCTGTTTAAAGTTGGGACAGAGGTTTGGTTACCCCACTTTACCATATCTTTGCCTTTCTTTTTTGGTGAATCATGCTTGTGGGGAATTCTTGGGAACTTTCTAATTTGCTTTCTCATTTTACAGATTGTTATTGATTGTTGTTGTGCAACATTTGCTGAAGTCAAAAAGAGGGGCGAAGACTTCTGGGCTGAATTCGAGCTGTATGCTGCAGATCTTTTGGTTGGTTTGGTTGTTAATGTAGCCTTAGTTGCTCTATTAGCACCATATGCACGTATAGGTCAGCCTTCCACATCAAACGGGTTGTTTAGTCGCATGGCTCGTGCTTATGGGGCTCTTCCTAGTAGGTTAGTCTTTGGGCCCTTCTTTTTTGCATTGATAAAGCAAATTAGCTATGATGTTTTTTATTCTCTGTTATATGTCCAGAACTTCATGCTTGTTATTATACGAAATTGGCTCAAGAAAATCTCTTTTAGGTGATATATGTTCTTGGTATGATTGTAGAGTGTTCACTTATAAAGCAAAAGCAGTGTACCTCTGAAACTCCAAACCATAGTTAATGTAATATAGTTCAGTTGGGACCCTTCTTTCTCTATTTGTGTCCTAGGGATTTATATGTGCCTTGGGCCATCTTTTTAGGAAGCTTGCCCCCCTGATCCATGGTTGACTTTTCTATTTTAGACAAATTCATTGATCTATGTGGAATGTAATTAGTACTCTTTACACCAATTTGGAAAATCCTCTCTGCTTTCCAAATTTATCTATTTGACTTTGACTTCATGATTTACTCTCTGAACTAGTATCTCTATCTATATATGGTATACACTATTGCAGAGGCCTCAAATATAGAAACATCCTTTGCTTCAATTGGCACAAATTTCAGTTCTTTGTGTTGTTGGCTTTAATACACATTTTCTTGATTGAACTCGTGGGATTGTTGTATTTACCTTCAATACAGCGTTTTTGAGGCCGAAAGACCAGGATGCAGATTTTCTGTGCAACAACGAGTTGGGACATATTTCTTCAAGGTATTCAGATAAACAAACCTCTTCTTTAAGGGACTAGGTCTGCTTTGATTTTTGTTTTTGTTGACATATAGTTATTCTCTTTTACAGTTTGATTTATTTTTGGAATCATCCTAATCGTGTTACATTTGTTTTAGTCAAAGTGGTTGTTGATCATTTTCGTGCAACTGATTTAATCTGTTGTGCACACAGGGAATTCTTTATGGATCTGTTGGATTTGTATGTGGTCTTATTGGCCAAGGAATTGCAAACATGATCATGACTGCGAAAAGGTATGTACTTGAGTTCAATTTTAGCATGCATGAATATTACTTTACTTTCTTGCATCTCGCATAAGCATTTAACAGTGTATACCAGTTTGTCTCTGGCTTTTGCTTCAGGAAGTATGTTAGCATGCATTCACTTCTTTACCCATTATTTCTTATTTATATTCTATATTTAGAAACTTTTTTTTGACAAACTGAACATCCTTTTTTATTTCCAAATAGATAGCCAATCGTTATGAAGTATGGACTATGTTTAGGTAACTCTCAATAAAAATGTTATTAATTGCTCTACTTTCAGCAACAGTCAACAGAAATATGAAATGCAAAGCAGTGTCAACTATACTACTGAGTGATCTACTATATAATATTTATGCTAATGGGATGTTGGTAGAAGTCTATTAAGGCAAATCCATCCACCGAAGAGGATTTGGCTTGCAAAAGGATCTAGAAGATGACATTAAATATGTAAAGTGTAGACCTCAGAACTTCACAGCTTCAGTTTTGGTTTCCATTGTTGTCTTAGAATTGCTTCAAATCACTCTTCTGACTATAAGTAAGGATGTATCGTGCTTTGTATTCCCTCCTTTCTTCAGATTTTCAAATTTGACATAAAAGCTTTGTACTTGCATTAAATAGCATAGTTAATATAAATTTGTTTCTATTTGCAGGAAGGTGAAGAAATCAGAAGAAGATATACCTGTGCCACCTCTTGTGAAAAGTGCTGTTCTTTGGGGTATGTGGTTCTCATTTTTGTAGTGTGTTTTTATAAAGTATAACTGATGAAGCCATGCTTAACATGTTCATCACTCCACAGTAATTTCAGAAATTTATTTCACATCTAAGCAACTAGTAGATTATTACCCCGTTTAATTCATCTCCTATCTTTGGAAATCATGTATGCACTGAGGAAGTCCTTGGTACATGTTGTATGACTGTCTAGTATCCATCCTGGGAGTCAACTTCTCAGAAAAGAAGCCTCATTGGCATGAGTATAGGATCTACCGAGGAGGCATCGCTTACCTTCCCAAAGGGCATTCTGTTATAGAACATGAATGGCAATGAGGTCTGCTTTCGTGGTTTCTTCTCTTTGGTTGGCGCTTGAGGGTCTCTGCTGCAGCAGCAAAGACAGTTCATAGAAAATCCCTAAACTCCAGCTCACCTACTTATAAACCTGTGTGGTTTATTTCCTACCCCCTCGAGCAATTCCAACTGGACTGTCAGGTGTTGCCCAGTTAAACACTAAGTTGGTAGACCTCGTAAGCTTTTTCTACAAATTCACATTTCACAAAGAGTAGATAATATCTACTTATGTGCAACCATGTCCAGATTGGGCTGTTGATATAAGATGACAGTATGAGAAAACATAGGCTCTTCATTCTGCTTTAGACTTTAGAGGTTCATGGCTACTTTCTATATTAACGAGTGAGAAAAGTAGCAGACAAAATGACTTCCGTAGATGGTTTACTAATTATCTTGGACTACTCACTAGACTCGTGAGGATGGCACTCCGTGACTTTGTTATACTGCTATTTAAGAACTTGAAAGTGTTCAGAACCATGGAAGAAAAGAAGAGCATACACCAAAATTGTGGCGTATGAAGCTCTCACAGATCCCTCTGTACGGAAGAAAAACACACAGGGCCTGCAAGCTCTGGTGTTTCAGCAATTCCTCATCTCATTGTGTTTGCCTCGCGAACCCATCTGCCATTTCCACGTGCACTTACAGAATAAACAGCAACTTTACCTCGTTTCTTCATGTTTCAATTGGATTGGAGCAACACTTTTATCCGTGAAAATGGGTATAAAAGTTGTCTAACGCCACACCTGATTGGTTGGATGCCAGACCTCGCACCTTGCTGACGTGCGGGGCCAGACGTCCGACCAATCCGCACCTTAATTGAACTTTTTTACCCATTTCAAAGGAAATAAGTGAATTGCATCAACAGGGGAACTTGTCTATTTACTGTGCATCATCTGCTGTCAAAACATGAAGGTGCAAACGTTAAAACCCTCTATCTTGCTGCAGGTGTTTTCCTTGCCGTCTCTTCCAACACAAGGTATCAGATCATCAATGGTTTGGAACGCATAGTCGAGTCATCTCCCTTGGCCAAGCATGTGCCGCCGGTCGCCATGGCTTTCACCGTCGGCGTGCGCTTCGCCAACAATGTCTACGGAGGAATGCAGTTCGTTGACTGGGCGAGGTGGAGTGGATGCCAGTGATCGATGATATCCTTACATCTCACTCTCACCTGTAGTTTGCACGGCATCTGAGTCCTTGCAGGGGAAGAAGGCTGTCTTCATGGACTTTGTCTAGATAAGCACAGTGCCGGCATGCAGGTCAGTGTCACAGTGGTCTGAAAGAAGCATTCTTGCTGACAAGGACAATGATCTAAGATTGTGCGTTGGATTTTCATTCTTCTGCCTTGTCTACATGAAGGTTTCACATGTGCAAATACTCTCAAAATATAGATTTTGAGGGGGACAAAGACACTATATAAAAACAGACCCATTGTTAAACTAGCCTATATAAGACTATCTAACAAGTCCCTGTGGTTGCTGACTCTATATAAGAGAAAAAAGTCACATAAATCTTTATAAGATGACATGAGATTCACAATCAGAAGAATGAAATCTATTTTGATGTTATGTGTAGATAAAAGTTCACCTTCAAAATTTAAGTTTTCAGAGAACAAAAAACAACATTATATGAAGATAGACCTATTATTAAATTAACCGACGAAAGACTATCTAGCAGTCATACTGTCTGCTAAAGCTATTGACCTTAAGTAGAGTGGTAATTATATATGTGTTCGCAACTAATAATGATTTATTTTAATCTTGTAGTTCTCATCATCTTACGCTGGCTAATAAAATAGACTTTTTAAAAATTATTAGGCATGTGGTATACTCACGAAAAGCCTTATTTTACAAGATATATCCTGCCGGTGCAATCAAATAGGCCAATTAAGTTGGCCCACTTGATGGGCCAGTCCGGCCGGCCCAACCTTTTATGACACGGTACAAACGTATATAGAGGGAGAAAACCTTGTTTTTGAGAGTAGAACCGGTGGATCTAACACTCCTAAGTGAAACTTCGAACATGCGAGATCTCACGTGAACTTTTATACTAATTTGTGCAGGGGCGTTTGCTTCTTCGGAACCTACGACACCTGACGGCTATTATACGACTTTGAGTGGAGGAACAGAGGAAAGACGGGTTAGGAAAGACATCTAGAACTACGTCTTGACATAACTTGAGCTTATTGTGGAGGCTAATTCCTCATGGAGGCTGCTGCCTGCTGGCCAGCTTCTGTCGTGAGAGGATCTGGCGGCGGCACCATGCACGTACAAGGGCGGCGGAGGTGGCTGCATGGCCGGGGGAGTGTACCTCCCGCGAGACGGCGGCTGGTAACCATGGGAAGGTGGTACTGGCGGCGGAGGTCCTGCAGAAGGCGGTGGGTTGGATGAGAACATAACAAGAGGGAGATTAATGCTCACCGAATATATATAAACTACTAGCAAGGATAGACGACATATCTTGATCCGCCCTTTCAGTAATGACACTTGACGAACTAACAAAAAAAAAGCTCCCCAAGAATTCCGAAAGTGGAAAAGCATAACAAAAAAAACTGACACCACAATTCATGTCACATCCACATTCCTTCTTCTTAGATGAGTAAGAAACAGGGTGAGGATACACAGAAGAGAAACACAAGTTTGAGAAGGAAAACAGGAAAAATTCACAGGAAGAAATAGGAAAAAGATAGAAGAGGTGAGAAGACACCAACCGTCCTCCTCTGTCCCTCTCCTCTCTCGCTCCCACGCTCCCTCGTCCCCTCCCTCCGGCGTACGGCAAAAGCAACAGCACAGGAGGTCATCGGAGCCTGTAGCAGAGACCAAAACCTGGATCAGCAGAGTCACATGTGGCTCCTTGCCGCCGGACAGGACATCGCCGGCTCCTGTAGCAGTAACGTTGGTGGCGGAGCAGATGTTGAAGAGGCCGCTGGCGAACCTCCAGTCGTTCGCCCGGTTGGTGCTGCAGAAGACGATCGGGAGTGAGAGGGGTGGAGATCGCGATAATGGGGGGGGGGGGGGGGGGGGGGAGAAAGGGGTGCCATTTATCAACGGCTATCAGACAACAAATGGTAAATTTTTGAAAAATATTTCGTTATTTTTTTTATTCTTATTATTTTATTAATTATATGTCAACGGCTTAATAAAGTCGATGACAAATATAATATTTGTCAACGGTTATATAAGACAGTCGTTGACATTGGTATATTTTTTGGGGAAATAACTCGTCATTTTTTTATTTTATTAATTATTTATCAACAACTTAATAAAGTCGATGACAAATACAATATTTATCAATTGTTATTTTTTACACTATTTTATTTAAATATTTGTCAACGACTCAATTCAACTGCTGACAAATATAACATTTATCAATAACTTGTATGTAGCCGTTGACATATCTTAACATATGTCAACGACTACATTTGGGTCCGTTTGTTTGTAGGTAAAACCTCATTAGGAAATCGTTTTCCAGGGGAAAATTTTTTTTAGACCATTTAGTACTATGGAAAAACAAAATCTGGAAAAGTATATCACATAAATCTCGAATTTTGGCATCCGCGGTAAAACCGTGGATGCCATTTTCCTAACTGCCGCCTTGCAGTTTCTACAGTCACAAGTTTGGGCACTATTTATTGAAGTTAGATTTTTATTTTCTTTCCACTCATTTAAGTATCTTTGTCAAATTTAATTATTTTCATTAATTAATTGAATGTTTATTTTTATTAAAATATCTGTAAAACACTATTCATTCAAATTGTGTTTTTTATTTTATTTCTCCTACTTTAAATTATCTTTGTCAAAACTACTTATTTTCATTAGTTATCTAATTTTTTTAAAATAAAAAATAAAATAAAATAAAAAAATTGATGAATACTGTTAGTACACAAGAATATATGACTCTCTCTCTCATTTGAGTAGATCATAACTCATATCTTTCCATACCTTTTATATTTTCCTAACACTAAATAGACAATTATGTTTTTATTTTCACGAAAAAATTATTCCGTGAAATTTTCGTAAAAAAGCATTTCCCTTTGAAACTGTTTTACATACAACCAAATGGATCCTTAGTCGTTGATATATGCTGAATATTTGTCAACAGCTATACGAAGTCGTTGACATATGATTAATTTTTGTCAACGACTAAATGTAGTCGTTGACATATGTTAAGATTTGTCAAAGGTTTGAAGGAGCCGTTGACAAATGAATGATATGTCAACATTTATAGTAGCCGTTGATATATAGTCGTTGACAAATATTATTTTTTTTGTAGTGTTTGTAGGCAACTCCTTAGTTAATTTGTCTGGTTTGAGAGAGCACCGGATCCGGGGATGGGGGGATGGGGAGACGGAGACAAAGAGACTCCTCCCTAAACCTGGAGGGATATGATCGTCCATATCCATCACCCCGTACTAAGAAGTTTCGTCCGACGGGGACTCACCTCGTGGGTTCTCGTTCGATGGACAAAACAAGAAATTCTTATTGCTTCTTGTTTCTAACATTATATCCTTTCTCTTCTTCCCATTCCATTTTTTTGTAATTTTTTTAATCATACTCACTGTACAGTACTCATATGGTTTATGTATACATATGCGATAAGATATTAACTAAACTAGGTCTAGATAAGATGAGATGCCTCCGCGTCTTAATTTCTCCCATCTTGTTATTTGTTTATGGATCTGACAGCCCTCTACTGCGGCTCAACTCGAGCATGGCCCAACTCCAAGTCGGCCCCTGCTGCCTGTGATGGGCCCACCAAGAACGGATCCAGTTCGGTCGTGGCTATAACCCAATCTCGATCTAACTCAGACTGACTCCAGACAACACAAAGGAGAAAAGTTAACGAGCAAATGTTGAGGAGTTAATCTCTATCAAAAGTTGCAGCTTTCCTCAACCCAACTTTAACTCTAAAACAAAGACCAACAGTAACAGTGTCTATAAAAAGGTATAGTCCCAAGCTCTCTCTCTCTCTCTCTCTCTCTCTCTCTCTCTCTCTCTCTCTCTCTCTCTCTCTCTCTCTCTCTCTCTCTCTCTCTCTCTCTCTCTCTCTCTCTCTCTCTCTCTCTCTACTCTATACCAAAAATTTTGATTTCTTTCTCAAGTCGAACTCTAATTGACCGTCAGAGAATCAATTCGGGCTAACAGGTAGGGGTGTAAATAGAACCCGATATTTCGATATTCCCACCCGATTCCGATAAAATTATCGGGTTCAGAATCGAAAAATGATACCGATAACTTATCGGAATCGGTATCGGATATTCTGATAAGCTATCGAAATCGGAATTGAAAAATAATTGGAATCGGAATCAGTATCAGTTATTCCGATAAATTATCATAAACTCAAAAGGTAAAATTATGGTAAACACATTAGCTTATCGAATTTCGGTTCCGGTAATGTTATCGGAATCGGAACGGAACGGAATCGAAATTAACCATTTCAATTTTATCGAATCGGAATCATATTTTGGTTATTGGAATCGGAATCGGAATATATATTTTCGGTTCCGAACCCGACCCGTTTGCAGCCCTACTAACAGGTCAGGCCAACATTGGTGCAGGTGCCAACTTCGCGTCCTGATTCTACTCAACGTCTTTTAAGTCTCTTTTCAAAGAAAGGAAGTCAGCTCGTTAAAACCCTTGGAGTCGTCACTTGGTTCATCAAAATTAATTATATAAAGATGTATTTATCATCTAATATATAATAAGTATATATACGTGATTGATGGTTCATGAAAGGGCGTGCCCCATAAACTAATTTTTATATTGTTTTAATAATCATATATAATATTTTGTCCAACGACTAAGAAGAAGAAAACGCATACATGGAGCTTAAGTTATTTTTTTCCTATCATGTAATTTGAAATCATCTGACAGGTTATAAGGAGGATGGAGAAAAAAGTGACGTTAATTAATTGTGACACTAATTCTATGTACTATATATGGTAGCCTTCAGACCTTGCATAGAGACCAGTCCTGTGCTATGAATGCTACGCATTCAAGCCATAGCTCATGGTCATATAAATTAAATCGTGTGATCTTTTCGACCTAATGAATTAAAACAGGTTTTAGACTAACGTTTTGTTCACCGTCTTCTGTGGAGCCCTTGAGTCCAAAGTGCGAAGATCCCACGTGAGGACACCATTTGCTAGAGCAATTCACCTTTTTCACGTACTCATTAGATGCCTTGACTCATGTTCTCAATCTTGCAATATAAGTCGATCTTAATGAGTCACACAAACTAGTAATTAATACTGATTTAAAAGTTGATTAAAGATGATATTGTCCTTACCAAAGACTAAGAGGTTTAACTAGAACTTATGTAAGCAGCACAGATCCAAATGGGTAACGAGTCATGACTTCGGTTACAATATTATGGCATGTTTGGGACCGTTTTTGATAAAGTTAAAATCAAGAAAAGTAGTGTTTCCTGCACCGTGACGTTCGCATGTTATTTGATCTCGACGTTTGTGTTTTTTTATTGTACCAAGATTAAATCTGTAAAAGTAAAAGAAAAAATAGAAAAATTCGACTAGCACTGCCTTGTGTTAATCTCTCTCTTCCTGTATCAGAATCTTTTAAAAGCGGTGTTATACCTATTTTTTCAGATGTCTCTTCTCTATCTATCTTTCTCTCCTTCTCACGATTTTGAAAGATTTCAAAACCGAGACAAAGATTAATTGTTTGAAAATGAGATGGGTCTGGTCCAAAATTTATAATTTAAAAAAATTTTCAAATCCGATCCCAAACGACGTCATAGTAGATAGCGCACACATGATCTGGATTCCTTATTGAAATAAAGAAATAAGCCTTTCATGAGTAGTACTGCCGTAGTACTACCCACTTATCCGTGCAACGCCCTGGCAGCCACCATGCGGATCTTCCGACCGAGCTCCACTGTCCCCCTCCGGCGGCGTTCACCATGGGTACCGCCACAGACCCAAACGCAGACGTCTCGTTCCTCCGGCGGCGAGGGCCCCGTTTGACCACCATGCCGGCGCCGTAGCCGTGGTCGCCGTGGCCCAGATGGCTCCGCCCCCGTAGATGACGACGTTGCGGTCGCCCTGGAGCATCAGGATGTAGTAGCCGTTCCCCCTGTCCGTGTTGCTCGCCCAGAGGGCCGCGCGGCGTTGTCGTAGATGACGAGGTTCCCGTCGCTCTGCATGCTCACGTAGCAGTAGCTGGCCCGGGCCGCGGGTCCCGGAGTCCAGACCGCCCTGCCGTTGTCGTAGAGGACCAAGTTGCAGTCTCCTGCATGATGAGCCAATAGTTGCCATAGGAGAGGTACTGCCCGGGTCGAGGGACTCCCCGCTGTAAAGGATGTTGCTGTCGGCGGAGATGCGCGACGACAGGAGGCCAAGGAAGACGGCGGCGGAGAGGAGGAGGCAGCGGCGGAGGCAGCTGAAGACGAATGAGGGGTCTGGTTGCCATCCCAGTGCTGGGTTAGTGGTATATAGTTTTACTGCTTTGAAACTTGGAACGAGGTCGTTCTGCTATTATAGTGGGGAGAGGTGTGTGAGGTCTGATGAGGGAATTCAGGTCGAGAAATACCATGTTAGCTAGCTGGAAAGTGTGGTCTGGAGAGGGTCGCATCTCTCTCACAAGAGTGGGATCACCATTATATTATATTATGATGGTTAACACTTGACGGTGCCCCCACCGTTGTAGCTGGCAGGGCAGACACCTTATCGTTTAGCAATCACTGTTTGCTGGGCAATATGTGCCTCATGTGCATTTGTTGTCTGTGATGCTTTTTTTCTTTTTTGTTTTTTTTTTTCCTCCTCTTTTTAAGAAGAAAAGGTTGCGAAAATAATGTACTAGGGTCCGGTGAAGTCATCAATGTGTGCGGTCCTCCCATGTGCAGAGGGGAACGAGACTCTTTAACTTTTAACAGGAGCTACCCCCATTAGAATGATGTCACAAGAAACAGAGATTCTAATGGATGTGGGCCTCGGAGATACTAACTCGTATCTGATCTCTATATATATAATGGGTTCTGTCGGTCTCTGCTCGTGAATCACGAGTATATGTGGGCAAAGGCTCACCGGAAACATGCACAGAGTAGAATGGCCACCACTCATACTCGGATAAAAATGGCTACTAAAATGGCCCTACAGCCGATGAAGAAAAGTGATAAGAGCGTGGCCAATGGCGAAATGGGTTGATATATAGAGCCGAGATATACTATCATAAAGATGACATGTTCACATGGGATTCTAATTAAAATGGAGAATTTCGTAAAAGATTTATACAATAATGGGAGTCCTTTCCTTTGTGCGGACCAATGGTTGATACGCATGAAGTTGTTGACTAATCGAGACGACTCTGCTAAAACCATATCTTGTTGATGAACAGGTTTAGACTCAGAGAGTCATCGATGATGGTTCTGAGCAGAACGCCGAGCCTATGAAGATTGTGTTGGTCCTCTCTTTATCCTCCTACTCAAATCTTCGAGATAGGTTTGCTATTAAGATAGGTCGAAAAAATTTTCAAAAATTTGAAGATATCTTTATTCTATTTGCGATCTATCTTAATATTAAATTATTTTCATTCTATTATTCATAGCCCTACTAGTTTCTAAAAACTTGAGAAAGACGGGGGCATATATATATATGGGGGAGGTGAGACCATCAAATAATTTTTTTAGATTTTTTAAAATGCCCCCCTGCGATCTTTATATTTTATATTGTCCCCCTAATCTGTCGAAAATAACTTTTGAGATTAAGTGCCATTTCAGAAAAAATATATATTCGAATGGAATATTTGTAGAGAGAGAGAGAGAAGGTTTCGACTGCCGAAAGGACAGAACAAGAATTTTCTTATAGTTCTTCTTTCTAACATTATAACCTTCCTCTTCTCCATTCCATTTTAATTGTAATTTTTTAAATAATACTCACTCACATGATTTAACTATACATAATAAGCGATAAGATATTAACTCAACCTTATATAAGGTAAGTTGTCTCTGCGTCTTTCTTACATATCTGTTATTTGTTTATGGATCAGACAGGCCCTACGTCGGCCCAACTCCAAGCTTGGCCCGGCCTGGCTCGGCCCCTACCCAATTGGGTTATGGGCCCAATTCAACACGGATCCAGTTCGGTCGTGGGCTAGACCCAATCTCAGGCTAAGTTAGATTGGCTATAGGCAACACAAGAAGAGAGAAAATAACACACATATCAGAAAAGAAATGTGGGTGGGGCTAATCCTATATTGAAGTTGCAGGTAATTCCTCAACCCACCTTAACCCTCAAAAGAAGAGCAATAGTGCTAAGTAAAAGACAACTGAACAAGTGTCAACAAAGACTCAAAGAGGCATAGTCTCTCTCTCTCTCTCTCTCCAGACTCCACTACACCCAATTTTTTTTTATTTCTCTCTCAAGCCGAACTCTGACTTGACAATTAGAAGGTTAAGCTTAGAGTTACAGGTCGAGCCAATATTGGTGTAGACGGTAGCTTTGCATCTTGGCTCATTAAAGCCTTGCGGGTCTTCACAGCTTCATCAAGATCCATTATATGTGTGCAAGGTGTAGCCCAGCGGTTGGGCCTCTGCAGCACACCAGGTTGGGCAGGGTTCGATCCCTGCCTATTGCGCGCCGCGGTGTTTTGTGAGGTTTAAGGAATTTTCAAAGTGGTTCAAAGGTATCGAACCCAGGGCATGCTACATTTACTCAATGGCATTTGTCATTGGGCTACAACTAAAAAAAAAGATCCATTATATAAGATGTATTTGTAATTAAAAGATCTATTATATAAAGATGTATTTGTAATTAAATATAAAATAAGCATATATACGTGATTTAAGGTGCATGAAAGGTGCCCCATACACGCATGCATGAAATTGCGCGCTACGGCGTTTTGTGAGGTTTTAAGGGAATTTTCAAAGGTGGTTCAAAGGTATCGAACCCAGGGTAGACTACATTTACTCAATGACATTTGTCATTGGCTACAACTAAAAAAAAAGATCCATTATATAAAGATGTATTTGTAATTAAATAAAATAAGCATATATACGTGATTTAAGGTGCATGAAAGGTGCCCCATACACAATTTTTTATATTGTTTTGATAATCATATGTAGATATATATTTTATCCAACGACTAAAAAGAAGAAAACACATATATGGATTCTGGTCATCGTGACAGGTCGACTTCGTGTGTTGGCCCAACTAGCGATTCACGTAATCGAGGGAGACGCTACTGTCAGAAAACCATGGAATCGAGGAGATCATTGGTCGAAATTGTAATTTTGGAGTGCGAAACGAAGGTTTTTCGACCCCGAAACGATATCTTATTGTCTGAGGCAATAAAGGGGCATCGGGCGCCTATGAGTGCCGATTCCGAATTGGGGTCTTATAAGTGAGTCCGATAATCGAGCGGAAAGTTATGCCCTTTTGAGCGAAGGGGTGTCCGTATGCGATCGCATCGGCGGCCCGCGACCACGCTCCCGGAGAGGAATTTGGGCGCCGGATCGGAAATCTCCGAATGCGACCTTGTGTCGACCGTGTCGAAGTGCCGATTCTGAATTGGGACCTCGCAGGTGGTTCCGATCCCCAAGCGACCAAATATTCGCGTCCTACCCAAGGGGAATGACAATCGGTGTACTAGTACACATGCTCCGGGGCGGAGTTTCGGCCCCGAAACAGAATTCCGCAAAACCAGCGCCCTATCGACCGTCTCGGAGTGCCGATTCCAAATTGTGGTCACATAAGCGATTTCGATGTCCGGGCGGAAAGTTATGCCCAGTTCTTTCACTGAAGGGGTGGGAATAAAACGGATGGGGTGACTATATCGGTGATGTTCGTGCGCCCATACCTACGACCTGTGGAGGAGATCTTGTGCCGAGCTAAACACGATTTCCGATCGCCGTGACAGCCGACTCCGTGTGTTGGCCCGGCCATCGATTCGCGTAATCGAGGGAGACGCTACTGTCAGAAAACTTTAGAATCGAGGAGATCGTCGGCTGAAATCGCAATTTTGGAGTGTGAAACGAAGGTTTTTTGACCTCAAAATGACGTCTTATCGCCTGAGGCAATAACGCAGCATCGGGCGCCTCTGAGTGCCGATTCCGAATTGGGGTCTTCTAAGCGATTTCGATAATCGAGCGAAAAGTTATGCCTGTTTGAGCGAAGGGGTGTCCGTATGCGATCGCATCGACGGCCCGCGACCACGCACCCGGAGAGGAATTTGGGTGCCGGACCAAAAATCTCACAATGCAAACTTGTGCCGACCGAGTCGATGTGCCGATCGGGTCGAAGTGCCGATTTCGAATTGGGGCCTCGCGGGCAGTTCCGATCTTCGGGCGACCAAATATCCGCGTCCTACCCATGGGGTACGACAATCGGTGTACTAGTGCACACGCTCCGGAGCGGAATTTCGGCCCCGGAACGGAATTCTATGAAACCAACACCTTGTCGACCGTCTCAGAGTGCCGATTCTGAATTGTGGTCATATAAGCAATTCTGATTCCCAGGCAGAAAGTTATGCCCAGTTCTTTCGCTGAAGGGGTGGGAATAAACCGGAGGGGATAACTATATCGGCGATGTTCGTGCGCCCATATCTACATCCTGTCGAGGGGATCTCGTGCCGAGCTGAACACAACTTCCGATCGCTGTGACAAGCCGACTCCGCGTGTTGTCCCGCCAGTGATTCGCATAATCTAGGGAGATGCTACTGCCAGAAAACCTTGGAATCGAGAAGATCGTCGGCCGAAATCACAATTTTGGAGGGTGATACAAATATTTTTCGACCCCAAAACGACGTCTTATTGCCTGAGGCAATAAGGGGGCGTCGGGTGCCTTTGAGTGCCGATTCCTAATTGGTCATTCCGATAATCGAGCGGAAAGTTATGCCCGTTTGAGCGAAGGGGTATCCGTATGCGATCGCATCGGCGGCCTTCGACCACGCTCCTGGAAAGGAATTTGGGCGCCGGACCTGAAATCTTCGAATTCGACCTTGTGACGACCGTGTCGAAGTGCCGATTCTGAATTAGGGCCTCGCAGGCAGTTCCGATCCCCTAGCGACCAAATATCCACGTTCTACCCAAGTGGCACGACAATCGGTGTACTAGTACACACGCTCCGGGGCGGAGTTTCCGCCCCGGAACGGAATTCTGCGAAACCAGCACCTTGTCGACCATCTCGGAGTGCCGATTCCAAATTCTGGTCACATAAGCGATTCCGATGCCCGGGCGGAAAGTTATGCCCAGTTCTTTCGCTGAAGGGGTGGTAATAAGCCGGAGGGGGTGACTAAATCGGCGATGTTCGTGCGCCCATATCGACGACCTATGGAGGAGATCTCGCACCGAGCTGAACACGACGTCCGATCGCCGTGACAGGCCGACTCTGTGTGTTGGTTGCGCCAGCGATTCGCATATTCGAGGAAGATGCTACTGCCAGAAAACCTTGGAATCAGGGAGATCGTCGGGTGAAATCACAATTTTAGAGTGCGAAGCGAAGGTTTTTCGACCCCGAAATGACATCTTATCGCCTGAGGCAATAAGGGAGTGTCGGGCGTCTCTGAGTGCCGATTCCGAATTGGGGTCTTATAAGCGATTCCGACAACCGAGCAGAAAGTTATGCTCGTTTGAGCGAAGGGGTATCCGTATGCGATCGCATCGGCAGCCCGCGACCACCCTCCCAGAGAGGAATTTGGGCGCCGGACCGGAAATCACCGAATGCAACCTTGTGCCGACCGGGTCGAAGTGCCGATTTTGAATTGGGACCTCACGGGCGGTTCCGATCCCCAGGTGACCAAATATCTGCGTCCTACCCAAGGCGTACGACAGTCGGTGTACTAGTACACACGCTCCGGTGCGGAATTTCAGTTCCGGAACGGAATTCCGTGAAACCAGCGCCATGTCGACTCTCTCAGAGTGCCGATTCCAAATTGTGGTCACATAAGCGATTCTGAAGCCCGTGCGAAAAGTTATGCGCAGTCCTTTCACTAAAGAGGTGGGAATAAATCAGAGGGGGTGACTATATCGGCGATGTTCGTGCGCCCATATCTACGACCTGTGGAGGAGATCTCGCGCTGAGCTGAACATGACTTCCGATCACCGTGACAGGCTGACTCCGTTTGTTGGCCCCTCCTGCGATTCTCATAATCTAGGGAGACACTACTGCTAGAAAATCTTCGAATCGGGGAGATCGTCGGCCGAAATCGCAATTTTAGAGTGCAAAACGAAGGTTTTTCGACCCCGAAACGACGTTTTATCGCCTGAGGCAATATGGTGCGTCAGGCGCCTCAGAGTGCCGATTCCGAATTGGGGTCTTATAAGCGATTCCGATAACCGAGCAAAAAGTTATGCCCGTTTAAGTGAAGGGGTGTCCGTATGCAATCGCATCGGCGGCCCGCGACCACGCTCCCAGAAATGAATTTAGGCACCAAACTGGAAATCTCTGAATGCGACCTTGTCGAAGGGTCGATTCCAAATTGGGGCCTCGTAGGCAGTTCCGATCCCCGGGCGACCAATATCCGCATCCTACCCAAGGGTACAATAATCGGTGTGCTAGTACACACACTTTGGGGAAGAGTTTCGACCCCGGAACGGAATTCTGCGAAACCAGTGCCCTGTCGACCGTCTCGGAGTGCCGATTCCGAATTGTGTAACATAAGGGATTCCGAAGTCCGGGCGGAAAGTTATGCCCAGTTCTTTCGCTGAAGGGGTGGGAATAAACTGGAGGGGGGGACTATATCGGCGATGTTCGTGTGCCCATATCTATGTCCTGTGGTGGGGATCTTGCGTCGAGCTGACGACTTCGATCGCCGTGACAGGCCAACTCCGTGTGTTGGCCCTACCAGCGATTTGCGTAATCTAGGGAGACGCTACTGCAAGAAAACCTTGGAATCGGGGAGATTGTCGGCCGAAATCATAATTTTAGAGTGTAAAACGAATGTTTTTTGACCCCAAAACGACGTCTTATCACCAGAGGCTATAAGGGGGCGTCGGGCGCCTCCGAGTACCGATTCCGAATTGGGGTCTTATAAGCAATTCTGATAACCGAGCGGAAAGTTATGCCCGTTTGAGCGAAGGGGTATCCATATGCGATCGCATTGGCGATCCGCGACCACGCTCCCGGAAATGAATTTAGGCGCCGGACCGGAAATCTCCGAATGCGACCTTGTGCCGACCGTGTCGAAGAGCCGATTCCGAATTGGGGCCTCGCGGGCAGTTCCGATCCCCGGGCGACCAAATATCTGCGTCCTACCTAAGGGGTACGACAATCGGTGTACTAGTACACACGCTCTGGGGCGGAGTTTCGGCCCCGGAACGGAATTCCACGAAACCTGCGCCCTGTCGACTGTCTCGAAGTGCCGATTCCGAATTGTGGTCATGTAAGCAATTCCGATGCCTGGGTAGAAAGTTATACGCAGTTCTTTCGCTGAAGGGGTGAGAATAAACCGGAGGGGGTGACTATATCGGCGACGTTCGTGCGCCCATATCTACGACCTGTGGAGGAGATCTCGTGCCGAGCTGAACACGACTTTCGATCGCCGTGACAGGCCGACTCCGTGTGTTTGCCGCGCCAACGATTCGCGTAATCGAGGGAGATGCTATCGCCAAAAAACCTTGGAACCAGGGAGATCATCGGCCGAAATCACAATTTTGGAGTGGGAAATGAAGGTTTTTCGACTCCGAAACGACGTCTTATCGCCTGAGGCAATAAGTTAGCATCGGGCGCCTCTGAGCGCCGATTCCGAATTGGGGTCTTCTATGTGATTCCGATAACTGAGCGGAAAGTTATGCCTATTTGAGCGAATGGGTGTCCGTATACGATCGCATCGGCGCCCCACGACCACGCACCTGGAGAGGAATTTGGGCACCGGACCGAAAATCTCCGAATGTGACCTTGTACCGACCGGGTCGAAGTGCCGATTCCGAATTAGGGCCTTGTGGGTGGTTCCGATCCCTGGGTGACCAAATATTCGCGTCCTACCCAAGGGGTACAACAATCGGTGTACTAGTACACACGCTTCAGGGCGGAGTTTCGGCCCCGGAACGGAATTCCGCAAAACCAGCGCCCTGTCGACCGTCTTGGAGTACCGATTCCAAATTGTGGTCACATAAGCGATTCCGATGCCGGGTAGAAAGTTATGCCCAGTTCTTTCGCTGAAGGAGTGAGAATAAACCGGAGGGGGTGACTATATCGGTGATGTTCGTGCGCCCATACCTAAGACCTATGGAGGAGATCTCGCGCCGATCCAAACATGACATCCGATCGTAGTGACAGGCCGACTCTGTGTGTTGCCCCCCCCCATCGATTCGCATAAATGAGGGAGATGCTACTTCCAGAAAACCTTAGAATCGGGGAGATCGTCGGCCGAAATCATAATTTTGGAGTGTGAAACGAAGGTTTTTTGACCTCGAACCGACGTCTTATCGCTTGAGGCAATAATGGGGCGTCGGGAGCCTATGAGTGCCGATTTCGAATTGGGGTCTTATAAGCGATTCCGATAACCGAGCGGAAAGTTATGCCCGTTTGAGCGGGGGGGGGGGGGGTCCGTATACGATTCTATCGGCGGCCCGCAACCACGCTCCCGGAGAGGAATTTGGGCGTCGAATCGGAAATCTCCGAATGCGACTTTGTGTCGATCACGTCGAAGTACCAATTCCGAATTGAGGTCTCGCGGGT
>JACBKR010002741.1:0-33291 GCA_014218235.1 Colocasia esculenta | reverse complement strand
AAGGGTTTATCGGCAATTTTTCTTAAATTTATCTCCAATATACAGCTGTCACAGCGTGATCACGTTGTACAAAGGATAAATCAGAACTATACGACCTTTCGTTCAATCTTACATGCCAATCCAAGAAACCTTCAAGCAAAGTTTCATGGGTATCAGTCAAATACAATGCAAAGTTTCATCTGTATCAGACATGTACACCAAATTATCATCAATATCTTGATTGGAACTGTACTGTCAAGCACGCCATCAATAAAATCCGATTAATAACAACAAAAATATATATAATTAAAATAAAATCAGATTAATAATGATAAAGAGATATTAATCACAACCGCTGAGAGGCAACTGGTATCTCAACATCCGCCGCCACCACCTCCTCCACCACCACCGCCGCCGCACCCGCCACCATGGTGGCCCCCATGTCCACCGCCACCACCATCGCCACCCCCACCGCCGCCGCACCCGCCACCATGGTGGCCCCCATGTCCACCGCCACCGCCATCGCCACCCCCACCGCCATCGCCACCCCCACCGCCATCGCCACACCCACCGCCATGGCCATCGCCACCACCACCGCAACAGCAGGAGCAGTCGTCGACGTTGGGGACTTCAATATCTTCACGACGTTTCCGGCGACGCTTGCGTTCCTTCTTGGCACCATCAGCACAGGCAAAGACGATCAAGGAGACGACGGCGAGCGTGGCAACTGCCGCGCAGAGCAGGAGCACCCACCCACTGTCAGCTGGGAGTTTCCCGGCGTCATGGTTGATCAGAGCAGCCGCAAGTGTTCTTCTAGCCATATGCATGGTATCCTCAACTATACCCACATACCGACCTCAAGGGGGGGCATTAACCTACGATTTATAGGCAACTAAGAGGTAGATCGTTTCGAGCGGACTCTTGCACCGTCCCACGACCAGGATATCAGCTTCCTCGAAGTTGGAGGTTGCTTGTTCTAGTTGGGTTCTGTGACCGCTGCGTAGCAGCGTTAGTCAATAAGATGCCTTCTGGTTGAAGCTCGCTTGTTTGTTCTATGCAAAAGGTTATCTCAGCCACACAACGAGGAAAGGGTGGATGATGGGATTCAGACATCCCCCAATGGGAGATTGCCACAACTTCCCATCACGTACGAGGGGGTCATATCTTCGGAGGATATGCCATGTGAATTGTCGGGATTCATTATTGTGAAGCTTGTGTTCGGTCAACGAATTAACACGTATTAACACGTTCTAAGACCTAAGTTAATCTAAAAAACAAGTCAAAGACATTCTAGGGCCCTTGCACGTCCCATCAGATGATCAAGGCTTTGAATGAGTTGACAGCAGATATCATCCTAAATTCCTAATTACTGGTGATATAATTTTGTAGAGAAAGATTCTGTCCGTTGCCTGCCCCGCAGTCCACTGGTCTATAATGGAGGCACCACCAATATAAGGCCATTTTGGTAGACGGGTAATATTTAAGGAAAATGTTTAGTGCCCGGCCCCGGACCCAGACCCAGACCCGGTTGCCCCTCCCATTGGTTGGCGGATAGGTGGAGTCTGCGCGTCAGTCAATCGATTGGGAGTAATCGGATAAATCATCTACCCGATGCCCGTGCACCTAACAACTCTCAATACTTAATGGGTCGTGCTTTGTTTGGGCGGTGACACCAACTGCTGCGTCAAACACAACCACGGCCACACCACACCCCTCCTCAGACGGGAGCAACCCATCTTGAAAGGAGATGGGAGGGAGGCATTTCACATACCTAATTAGGTGTAGTTTAATTCAGAAATTAATTTACTTAATTTTTAAAATAAAAAAAATATGATTGAAAAACAGTTCAAATCCTAATTAACAAATCTTACCCATCGATCACATTAAAAAAACAATCACCATCAACATGACACTTAGAAAAATTTATCACTTTTTTTAGACTTAATCAACTTGTTTGACTTAAAACAAGTTATCCCACCGCTGGGCTAGGCAAGTAAACGCTATATTTACACCATCATATCCCGCTATTAACCCTCATGCCACGGTTAGTACCAAAGACATGCAAATAATAACCATTGAGGTACACTACCATACCCAAGGGTATACGGCTTCACAAAGCTTCCCTGTGTGGTATCGGGATAAAAACAATGAGGATAGGAATATGTCATCCCTTGTACCATATCCTATCCCCATGTCATTTGGTATAATCAAAAATAAGAAAAGAGGATATCATTAAAATGTATTTGGTACAAAAGAGGATAAGAATGGGGATAATTTATTGAAAATTTTCTAAATATTATTATATCTTTTAATTTAAATTTTCTGTACAAAGACGAGGAGGAGAAGACGAGTGGGGGCTGCGGCGGCGATGGCGGTGCTGTTGGTGCCGGAGGGGGCGGGATGGAGAGGGCCCTTTCTTACACTTTCTTCCCACTCTTGGCGGCCGACTGCGGGGTGATGGTCGCGAAGCTGACGGTCAAGTAGGTGGAGAAGCGGGAAAAGATGATAACCGATTCATGCACTGAAATCAAAAACACCTTGGAAACATACAGAAACCGGTGCATGGCCATTCCATAGTGACCAAGCTAGACAAAAGCACAAACATCTCAAGGGTGCACATAGTGCTGTGCGCAGCTACTCTCGGCCTTCAGCGCCGTCGATCATCGCCCACTGCTCGTACATGTTCCTCATCTTGTTTTCCAACTCCTTTTCCTTGAGCTCCGCCATTGTCGCGGCATTCGCCAAGGACTCCTCCTGCACGCGCGCCATCCGCCAGCTCCGCTTGCGCACGGCCACCTCCCGCTCCGCCTCCAACCCCTCGTACTCCCTCACCTAGTAGCTCTGCAGCGCGCAGGACAACATCAGCACTAGGGACTGCACTAGGAACATCGCCGCCAGCACCCCCTCCTTTGCTCGGAACAGGAACCGCGTCTCCCTCGGGCTCTGCCGGGAGGCCAGCAGGGCGAGGCTCCTCTCCTCCCTGAGGAAGAGGGCCAGGAACCCCAGCATCTGCCCCACCGAGGAGGCAACGATGAGGGCCGTGTGGCCTGCGAAGCAGCAGCGGCTGAGGTGAGCGCAGAAGCCGAGGGCGGAGGCGAGGAGGGTGGCGGCGGAGACGACGAGCAGGGCCCAGCTGAAGGCGGCGGGGGGCCTCCGCAGGAAGAGCGGGGGCGCGAAGGAGGTGGCGGCGAGGAAGAAGAGGAGCAGGTTGAGGTAGGAGAGGAGGAGGCCAACGAGGAGGGAGGCCGAATGGGGGGGAAGGGGGAAAAAAAAGGGGGATACACGCCTGGGTTACTTCATTCCCACAAAAAGTGGGAATGATACATCCCCAATGATATTCCTATTTTTAGAGATATCTCTGGTCAACTTATCATTAGGATATCACCATAAATTTGGTAATATCAAACACAAGAAAGAGGATAGACCAAGGATATCCTCATCGTCATGATGAGAAACCTCTCACTCTTGGTTATGGTAGCATTTGTGGTCGAACCACTAAACCACACATCTTATTTTCGTGGGAGGGTACTATGACCCCGTTTGATATCTAGATCTTGTAAGGGCGAGGAAACGAAAGATTAACTCTTCAATCGTGATAATGAAAACGTTTGGTCCAAGTCGAAAAAGGTTTATCCCCTCTATCAAAATTACTCGCATCCAAAAGTCAAGAATCAATCTCTATTTCTTTCCTCCCTCCTCTTATATCGGGATAAATAGAGAAACCCTTGAATCTGCTTCCCTGCTAGTGAGAGAATCCCCAAATCCTTCTTCCACGCTCTGGCAAGAAACTAACAAATTGTCTTTCCCTACTCCTGCGAGAAACCCACCGGGGTCCTAATTCCCTACTCCTACATTTGGATGGACATCGTGTGTGGTAGCTAGATATCCCTTTCTCCAGACAAGACATCATCTATAGGTAGCATGAGGCTTCCTTGGCTCCACTGGATAGCACCAGGAACTTAGCGCAAAATCAGCTTTCTTTGTGGAGAAGCACGGTGGAGATTCTCACATAAAGAGGATGGTAGAAGAAAAAATCTAACTATACATGCAAGATATGGTATATCTTGAAAATTGACATTTTTTGTGGCATTTTTTTGTATCTACTATTCTTTTTTTTTTGACAGTGAAATGATTTTAATATTAACTAACCAAAGTTACAATGAGTATGGGCTAGGTAAGAAATCCCATGGGCACAACAACAACATACAAAAGATATCTGAAGAGAGATACGTCACATGAGACTGCTACTTCGAACAAACATATAAGCCTAACAACATGATCAACTAAGAGATGAAGCTTGAACCTGCCAAATATGATACCAATAAACGCCATCTCCAAATTGAAGAAGTTGCAACACATTCATGCAGTAGAGCAGAGAAATGCTAGGAAGACATACATGCATGGTCGGTGTACGGATAGGCCGCAGAACACGAGCTATCTTGTCAAAGCCAAAGTCTCAATGTAGGAGGCCGGGAATTGGAGTGGCGAAAGAGAAATCTCATATGGCAACAGCACTCAAACCTTACATAAAACGATCCTCAGAAGTTGCAATAAGGAATAAAAAAACAACAAAAAAACACACCAGCAACTAGAACTAAGGCACAGCAGCAGAATGTTGCTGAGGAGAAAAGGGTTAGGGAGGAATTAGGGACAAGGGACAGAGAAAGTAGTGAGAAGAGAAGAGGAAAGGAGAGAAGGGGAAGCAAAAGGGCAATGAGGTTGGGGATGGACAAACAGGAAGGGGGAACTATTGATGGAGAAAGGGGGTATGGGTAGTGGCACAGAGAGATCATAGGCAGAGGTAGAGAGACAACCCGGCGGTTGGTGGAAAAAAGGCAACGGCAGAAGAACTTGGGGTAGGCACAACACGCGAGGGTGGTTGTGACGGAAGAAGCGAGGAACCAGAGGAAGGTGGGATTGGCCTTGGAGAGGACTGAGGGCAGATCTACGATATATAGGCGAAAAGGGAAGAGGGATGCGCCAGCAAAGGTGAACCCGGGGTGGAGGTGGAAGGATGAAGGGGGCCAGACAAAGGGGGACTGAACGAGAAACACAAGCATAGAGAGGGAGGGTACATACGCAGCTCTTGGACAGGGACGGACAAGGAAAGAGGAATGTTGTACTCTTTAATTTTGATAATCACAAAAATACTAATTCTCATGTATGTTGATAACATCACAAAGCACCATTTTTATTCATGTTAATGACCCAGTATTTGATTTATTTATATTTATTTGAGGGTCTAAGTTGTTTTTGTTAGTGTCGAACAAAATAATCCAAAAGTCATGTTCGAAGTGGACTTTGCAAGGCCGAGGTTAAGTAAAAGCAGAAATAGAAGACTTTCAAGACTACTGAAGAATGTGTTGACTTATGTCAGTTGTTGTCGACAGATGTCAAGTGTTGTCGACACATGTCAAGTGTGTGTCGACACATGTCAAGTTTTTGGACATTCAATGTTTGCGTGGTGTCGCCATGTACATGTGGTGTTGACACACAAGCCAAATCAGACGATCGATTCCTGAAAATTGGAAGATCGATTTTCCCAGAAACATTGGTTATGGGACAGTGAACAAATCGGAGGACCGATTTGTGAATTCCATACGACCGATTCCGGCGATGGGGTCTCCTAAACTAGCAAGAATCTTTCCTTGAGTGGGATTCTTTCCCTGGTTTGCACAAGCAAAATTCCCAGAGGACTTTCAAGGGTCTTCCACTATAAATATGGATTGGTATCGTGATGAGAAGTGAAGAAGAGTTGCCTCCAAGAACTCATCTCGTGCCCTAGACTCCAAGTGAGGTTTGTACTGCCCAGAAAGAGCCAACAGAAGCTTTGCATCTATAGAAGCCTGAAGAGCAAGTTTTCATTGTCCAGAGGCCTTCCAGAAGTTCCAAGGGATTGTTGTTCATCTGATAGGCATGGACCTGGGGTTGCATCGTGCAAGATCTTGTTGTGAAGCTTTCTACATCGGCCCGTTCTACCTCGTGAAAGTGTCAACAAAGACATTCACAAAGGCCGACTTTCTGTGACAGGGGAACCTTTATCTTGTGTTTAATCATTTGTTCTCTTATCCATGCTTTCTTTTGTTCTTCTTTGAACCAAGAACAATTATATGGTTGGTATGTGGTGGTGTGCACGCTACACATCAGGTTATCTCACCTCCAAAAATGAGTGAGGTTTGTGTTGTCCTCGTAAACAACTGTGGTTGAGGGATTTGTAACTTGTACCTAGAACAAGTTAGTAGAGAAATCCTCACGAGGTGTGAGGTTGTGGATGTAGGCGCACATGTGGTGTGTTAGCCGAACAACTCTAAATCCTGCTGTAGACACACGAAATTTGACACCATTATGAGCAAATCTCATTTTACACTGTAATGCCACAGGTGATCCTCTTTTTCCTTTTAGGAGCCCTTTTTCCCATCACTCAGGGTCTACCCCATTTTCCGGGATGCTTCACCTTATATTTCATGCTTATGGAGCACATTCTGGTCTCCATTGAATTGCATCAGTTTTAGTGGATGCTTTTATCATTTCATGAACGCATTAGACCAACCGAACACCTTTTGTAAGTAACACGTCAGATAATCCTGAACTGATTTCCCTATCGATTGGTGGACACCCCCATCGATTGATAATTGACGCGTCAGGTAATCCCGACGTGATTTCCCTATCAATGGTGGACATGTACGACCCGACCCTCCGGACCCCCACCAGGGCCCGAAGTTCGCGTCGCCACCCACGGATCCGAAGACCCGGAAGGGTTATATGAACAAGTCTAGTGAGATATGTACTGAGTTCAAATAACTATAATAATCTGTACATTATACAAAAGGGTTGTACAACGAATCCCAAGCAAAAGCACAGGTACGAGAGAAAAGGTGCAGTCCTTAAGGGGCATACCCCGAGGACTTGCAAAACACAACTCTCAGCTCACTCGGGTACAAGAGCTCACAACACTCGCTCTCACTGCTGCTGACAACACACGGTGCCACGACCTCCTCCGCAACCCGTCCGACACCGAGCTCCCGCGACGACGAGCCCCTAGCTGAAGGAAGTAGGGGGGTGAGCCTCACGAACAAGGCCCAGTAGGGATTACCAGTCCCTCACCGGCCAGAGCAGCAGGAACACCGAAAACAGGAAACTACACTAGAAAGCTGTAAAGCGAGTAACACCTACAATAAGGTACTACTAAGCAGCGGAAGAGAACAGCGCAACGCCACGACCACCAACCGAGGTCGGGCCACACACACGACTCTCGCAGAAACCAACGGAGTCGGGCACAAAGCGGAAGCAGCGCTCGGCACACCTACCGAGACCACGGAACAACCAGGTGAGAACGACGTCTCCGCAAGCACGGCCACCTCAGACCTCTACAAGGTCGAGGGCCCACAAGCAGAACCACCCCAGACCGTGGACACGCCAAGGTAGGGGAGCCACACACGCCGGTGCCATCACGGGCTGGCACCCAAGAACGGGACCACGGAACTGAGAGAACACCGAAGCGGGAACCACCAGAAGCACGGGTCTGCCCAAGGCCAGACCAACGACACCCACGGAAACTAGGCACAGCTGGCTATAACCGCCGTGCAAGCTCGGGACGAGGAACACTTGGAAACGTCGTGAGGAAAACATTGTCACAACAACAGCAACCAAGCCACAGCCGCTAGCAGCCAAGAGGGGACCCGCAGTCCACACGCTCTGCTCGCTAGCCTAGCTCCTGCCTTCGCCCCCGCGAAGGGCGAGACAGAGCCGCCACAGAAACACACAACGCACGCAACACCGCAGCCTGGCCAAGCTGCGGCCTCACGCTGACACCACTACGTGGCTCCGGAACCAACGTAGAGAGAGGCAGTGAGACAAAGGACTGTCTGGTCTGTGCCAGGAAAGCACTCCGAACCCTCGGCATCCCAGACCCAGACAAGAGAGCTCTACAAAGACTCAGCGCCGCTGTCCAAACCTCGTTTCCCCTCAGCTCAGAGTCCGCTCATGTGGGCTGCCAACTCGAGCACACTTGTAGCCCGGATACCTCCCTCAACGGGCTCCCGAGGATGGGGTCCCAGGAAACGGAGACAACCTCTGAACGGGACAAGCCCTCAAGTGCCAAGCACTGGGCGAACAGGCGGGGCAGCAACAAAAAAACACGCCGAACGCTGGCTTGTAGCACACAACAAGCCCAGCAAGCGAGAGGCACGCACGGACCCTCAAAGGGTCGTCGGCCAACCAACCACATACGGAAAAGCCGGAGTCTCGGAACACTACCAGCTAGCACGGAAACCCGTCGCTCTGCTAATAATCGATTGATCGCCAGTCAATCGATTATTGGACAGACGCGACCCTCCTGGCACCACTGCCAGGACACGGCCACGAAGGTGTCACCTTCGGTCACTGAACGCCGGGAGGCAACCAGCTGCGTTCCCTACCAGAAGGTCCTAAGGGCAAAGCCTGCCCTGGGGCACACGCCGACACACAACCAGGCAACGGAAACACCCGAGGCGCCCTCAGGCACTGTCGCGACCCCCAAGGCCGCCGCGACACCATCGCGACGGAGGAGAGCACCGCGACAGCCTGACGCGACGGGGCGGCGCGTCGCGACAGAAAACCCTGTCGCGACGGGACACCAGGTTCGTGACAGCGCACCTTATCGCGGTCGCCCAGTGCGCCGCGATAAGGTCGCGCCTGACTGGGGCGACGCCTCTGCTGATGTCGCGGCGCATCGCATGGCCGCGACATCAACCGGGAGGCAGACCGTCGGGATCCTCAATCCGGGGCCGCCCACGAGCTACACACAAGCGCACAAGGGGGAGGGGAGCATGGGGAAGCAGTAAAACTAACTACTAACCACGAGGAGCTCCCGATCCACCCGGATCGAGAAGAGTTCAAGTGATCCCTACCTTTTACGAAGAACGAACCCACGAGGGGCCCTTCACGACGGTTGGCCACCTCCTCCTCGCTCCACGCACGCCGCTCCGCCACTCTGCACGAGCCGCCGGCCTCCACCACGCCCGATCGCCGGAGGAGAGCCTCCCCACCGCCGGAGGAGAGGGAGAAGGGAGAAAGAGGGAAAAAGGGAAAGGGGTAGCCGGCCTGCGCCTTAAGCGCCCGGCACCCAGAACGCGACGGACCGCCCCGTCGCGTTACGGACCCTAACGCGACGGGTCCGCCGACCGCGACCAGAACGCGCCCCCCACGGGCGCCGCGACAGCCCGACAAGCCGTGCTGACACACCTGCCACCCTGACAGGCGTCAGACGACCGGGACAGCGCAACACGACAAAACACTGTCGCGACGAAGCGCCAGACCGCGACAGGAACACGACCCACAGACGCACCGCGACACGGATGACTGTCGTGTCGGGCATCCCCGATGCGACACGAGTTATCCAAGACACCAGAAGGAACGCCGAAAGCCGGGTCTTACATTCTACCCCCCTTAAAACAATTTCGTCCTCGAAATTGGGACAAGCCTAGAAAGACCCCGAGGCAGGAAACAAAACACAGGGAGCAAACGCAAGACCAACGCGAAAAAAGCCACTAAGTCTCAACACGACTTCCTCGTGGCAGCAATCGCACAACCAAACACGCGCGGCACAAGAAGCCGAAAAACTAACGGCTCACACAACGAGCCTCAAACACACGGGAAGCACAGAATCGAAAACCCAACGGCTCACAACATGCTCCAACACACCTGGAGCACCAAGCCGAGGAACCAACGGCTCACTCCAGCCACACGAAGGGGCGCCTAGACGGAACGGCAACCCATCGGTGCCGAGCGACGCCAAATCCGGCCCAAACAGCGGAAAACACCAGCCGAAAACTACACGGTTGTAGTCACCAACAGACCTCGCTGTTGGGACCAACCCACCAGCAACTCACTCTGTCGCCACCAAGACCCGACAGAGGACGCAGTTGCCGACAGCAACACAAGAAACACCTGAGAACCAACCACAAGTCTTAGGGGAACGGCCTCACGCTACTAGCAGCAGCTAGTACCGGTCACCAGCCCAACCGAGAGGCCACGCGAGAGACAGAACCAGAGCGACAACACGCTCACGGAGGATCTGCAACACACAAAACAACGTCCACCGCCACCACTAGGTCTCACCCAGACCTTCCTCGCGGTCCAACAGGGACAGCAAACACACGCGGAGAAACCTCAACACGCGAAAACGGTATCCACTGTCACCACTAGGTCTCACCCAGACGACGACCTCGTGGTCCGACAAGGATACCAAACGCATGCGGGGCCACAAAAACTGAGAGTCACACGCTCCACAACGTGGCACACCGCGATGGAAGCACGGAAGACATCTGAGGTCAAGCCAAAACTTGGCACCTCACAACGTCGACAAACCTCGTGGTCGAGTACTAGCAAGCCAATAGGCCTCACTGCCATCAGATGAACCGACATGAGACTCCGCCATCGGCTTCTAGACTCACCAACACCACGCACAACAGAAAACCAACGAATGATTGGCAGCACACCCGCCACGCGCACACAGAGCTCAACGTGGGTACCGACGTGCCAACCACCAAAAGACGCGCAACCACACGGGAACTGAAACAACTGCAGAGGTCAAGGACAACACGCCGACCTCGCAGGGACCCAGACCGAAGCAGGGTACCACGACTAAACACACTCGCTACAAAAGCGAGGGGGAAAAACCGAGACATAGGCCACAACCAAAGCCTGGCGTACCACCGATAGGGCCACCTAGACAAGGCAAAGCAGCCACCCCACAGCGGGAACGGTATGACCACAAGACTCAGGCTAACACACGTGTCCCAGAGGCGGAAATCCCAACGCCTCCAACATCGAGCGAACTCGTGAAACAACGCACGGAGCTCACGAACAGGCACACGACACAACACGGGGTGCTATCACAAGCACCGGGAGCTAACCAGGGTACAACACAATGCACCAGGGCTCCAGATGGTACAAACCGAAACGCTCGAGCACGAGCACACGGTGCTACCACAAGCACCAAAAGCTAAACAAAGTGCAACCCAGGTGCACCAGCGGCTGAAACAACACCACGGGCTAACAGGAAGGACTCTCCACAAGAGACCTACCAAGAGCCACGAGCAAAGAGCCAGAAAGGGCACAACAGGCCACGCCGGCCCCAGCCCTTGAGGCACAAAAACATGAAACATCGAAGAAAGACGCTCAAGGTGCAGCACACACAGCAGCACGAACGGCCCGAGATGACACAGGGCCCACCGAAGGGGACTCTCTACTAGAGACCCACAACATAAGCACATGGAAAGCCGACAACTTCTTCAAGAGCGCGACAACCACGTCTGCTCCAAGAAGCACACGGAACACCGACTCTGCCGCATGGGGAGCAAAAACCACAGCGACTCCCTAGCGCGCAAGAGCAAGAAGCACCACCTCTATCGCGACCGATAGAGAGGCCAAACACCACAACGGCGGCAAATGGCACAAACAGGTCCATCGACCCACGGTGCCACACGGAAACAACGGCACGAGAGGAGCAAACAACTCAACCCAAAAATAACCCCAGGGAAGGTGACTCCACCAAAAGGTCGCAATGATGTGCACCCCGGCGACAAAGCGCCACAAAGGAGCACCACCACCCCGAGTAACCGACGAAAAGCAGAGGAAGGAGACACGTACGAGTCTCTTCCACACGCGAGAGGGAAAGCCACAAGCAAGACTGACGCTTCCACATAAAGTACAACCAGCTAAACACCTACGGCACTCACCAGACCACTATCTGCAAGAGCACGCAGGGCGCAAAAAACGAGGCAAACCATCCTAGCCACGGGGACACGCAGTCCCACCAGCGCAACGAGAAACTGGAAATGACTAACGAGACAAGCTGGCCAACGCAGCAGCCAGACGCACAGCCAAGGGCACGATACCTTGACCGACAACGCCCAAGCAGACTGTAACACGGACAGTGCAACCGGCAACGACGACAGCTCATCTCTACCAAGAGAGAGCAGCAACAACCAAAACGAACACAGAGCAACTTTGGGGAAAACCTCCACCAAAGCACCAAGAGCTGTTCTGGGAGAACCTCACCAGAACGCAGCCCAACCAAACGACACACTTCGAACCACAAGAGCAACACAACGGTGGCCCGAACAAACACGAAGCACTCCTGGGAAGAACCTCCACCAGAAGCGACAAAGGGCGATCCTGGGAAGAACCTTCACCAGAATGCACAACCAACAACCAAAGAACACAGACCACCAGAGAGAACACTGCAGCGAGCGGAACTGCAGAAGCAACGCAAGCCGGTCCTGGGAGAACCTCCACCAGAACCACCAAGGCACCGCTCTGGGAAAAACCCTCCAGAATGCACCAGCCAAACCAACAGCACACCTCAGACTCTGAGGTAGCACGACAACAGCAGAAACGAGCACGAAACAGTCCTGAGAGAAACACTCGCCAGGACAACAACAAATAGTTCTGGGAAACCTCCACCAGAACACAGGGCAACCAAGCGATGCACCTCAGCCTTGAGGGCAGCGCAACAGCAACCAGAAACGGGCACAACACAGTCCTGGGGAGACCTCACTCCCGCCAGAACCAATAGAGAAGAACTCCAGGAGCACCTCACTAGAGTTCACAACCAGTCAGCGCTAGGCTGACAACGACCACAGACAAGTGTCGCAGCGCTCAACTAGCGGTGCAACACGGCACACAAAGCACCTGCTTACCTCGGCGTCCCGAGCACAACGCACAACGGCGCCAGGTACACAAGGCCAAACACGCCACAATGACAATACACACCCCAACAACAAAGGGGTAGCCAACAAGGCAGAGACACCTTCCACAGGTTCCACGGGCAACAACCCAGCACCGGTGAAGGTCACACAACACGCAAGCTCTCTCAGCCTTCGCGACGCACACACGCTCAAATGTGCCGAAGACGACCAGGAGCACCGCACCTGGACTGGCTCGCAAGCGTCCTCCACACAAGGAAGACCACTGCCAGCGAGTCCAGCGCCGACCGCGCCGCTACAGCACGAACACGCCGAGCGACCACACCCATCACGCACGCGACGCAGCAACAACTGCAACCTACTGCAACACGCACACCAATCATGCAGGGAAGCCGCACACCTGCAAAACATTTGAAAGCACACGCCTAACACTAGTCGGACGGTGTCAGCAGCGTACTAGTACCTTCCTTTGGGACAGCTATAGTTATTAACTCCTTACAAATCTCAGTAGACCCTCGCTCTGATACCAACTGTAACGACCCGACCCTCGGACCCCCACCAGGGCCCGAAGTTCGCGTCGCCACCCACGGATCCGAAGACCCGGAAGGGTTATATGAACAAGTCTAGTGAGATATGTACTGAGTTCAAATAACTATAATAATCTGTACATTATACAAAATGTTTGTACAACGAATCCCAAGCAAAAGCACAGGTACGAGAGAAAAGGTGCAGTCCTTAAGGGGCATACCCCGAGGACTTGCAAAACACAACTCTCAGCTCACTCGAGTACAAGAGCTCACAACACTCGCTCTCACTGCTGCTGACAACACACGGTCCCACGACCGCCTCTGCAACCCGTCCGACAGCGAGCTCCCACGACGACGAGCCCCTAGCTGAAGGAAGTGGGGGTGAGCCTCGCGAACAAGGCCAGTAGGGATTACCAGTCCCTCACCGGCCAGAGCAGCAGGAACTCCGAAAAAAGGAAACTACACTAGAAAGCTGTAAAGCGAGTAACACCTACAGCAAGGTACTACTAAGCAGCGGAAGAGAACAGCGCAACGCCACGACCACCAACGAGGTCGGGCACACACACGACTCTCGCAGAAACCAACGAAGTCGGGCACAAAGAGGAAGCAGCGCTCGGCACACCTACCGAGACCACGGAACAACCAGGTGAGAACGACGTCTCACCACAAGCACGGCCACCTCAGACCTCTACAAGGTCGAGGGCCCACAAGCAGAACCACCCCAGACCGTGGACACGCACCAGGTCGGGGAGCCACACACGCCGGTGCCATCACGGGCTGGCACCCAAGAACGGGACCACGGAACCGAGAGAACACCGAAGCGGGAACCACCAGAAGCACGGGTCTGCCAAGGCCAGACCAACGACCCCACGGAAACTAGGCATAGCCGGCTATAACTGTCGTGCAAGCTCGGGCAACGAGGAACACTTGGAAACGTCGTGAGGAAAACATCGTCACAACAACAGCAACCAAGCCACAGCCGCTAGCAGCCAAGAGGGGGACCCGCAGTCCACACGCTCTGCTCGCTAGCCTAGCTCCTGCCTCCGCCCCCGCGAAGGGCGAGACAGAGCCGCCACAGAAACACACAACGCACGCAACACCGCAGCCTGGCCAAGCTGCGGCCTCACGCCTGACACCACTACGTGGCTCCGGAACCAACGCAGAGAGAGGCAGTGAGACAAAGGACTGTCTGGTCTGCGCCAGGAAAGCACTCCGAACCCCTCGGCGTCCCAGACCTAGACAAGAGAGCTCTACAAACGACTCAGCGCCGCTGTCCAAACCTCGTTTTCCCCTCAGCTCAGAGTCCGCTCACGTGGGCTGCCAACTCAAGCACACTCGTAGCCCGGATACCTCCCTCAATGGGCTCCCGAGGATGGGGGTCCCAGGAAACGGAGACAACCTCTGAACGGAACAAGCCCTCAAGTGCCAAGCACTGGGCGAACAGGCGGGGCAACACAACAAAACCACGCCGAACCGCTGGCTTGTAGCACACAACAAGCCCAGCAAGCGAGAGGCACGGACGGACCCTCAAAGGGTCGTCAGCAAACCAACCACATACGGAAAAGCCAGAGTCTCGGAACACTACCAGCTAGCACGGAAACCCGTCGCTCTGCTAATAATCGATTGACCGCCAGTCAATCGATTATTGGACAGACGCGACCCTCCTGGCACCACTGCCAGGACACGGCCACGAAGGTGTCACCTTCGGTCACTGAACGCCGGGAGGCAACCAGCCGCATTCCATACCAGAAGGTCCTAAGGGAAAAGCCTGCCCTGGGGCACACGCCGACACACAACCAGGCAACGGAAACACCCGAGACGCCCTCAGGCACTGTCGCGACCCCCAAGGCCGCCGCGACACCATCGCGACGGGGGAGAGCACCGCGACAGCCTGACGCGACGGGGTGGCGCGTCGCGATAGAAAACCCTGTCGCGACGGGAAACCAGGTCGCGACAATGCACCTTATCGCGGTCTCCCAGTGCGCCGCGATAAGGTCGCGCCCGACTGGGGCGATGCCTCTACTGATGTCGCGGCGCGTCGCACGGCCGCGACATCAGCCGGGAGGCAGACCGCCAGGATCCTCAATCCCGGGGCCGCCCATGAGCTACACACAAGCGCACAAGGGGGAGGGGAGCATGGGGAAAGCAGTAAAACTAACTACTAACCACGAGGAGCTCCCGATCCACCCGGATGGAGAAGAGTTCAAGCAATCCCTACCTTTACGAAGAACGAACCCACGAGGGGCCCTTCACGACGGTTGGCCACCTCCTCCTCGCTCCACGCACGCCGCTCCGCCACTCCGCACGAGCCGCCGGCCTCCACCACGCCCGATCGCCGGAGGAGAGCCTCCCCACCGCCGGAGGAGAGGGAGAAGGGAGAAAGAGGGAAAAAGGGAAAGGGGTAGCCGGCCTGCGCCTTAAGCGCCCAGCACCCAGAACGTGACGGACCGCCCCGTCGCGTTACGGACCCTAACGCGACGGGTCCGCCGACCGCGACCAGAACGCGCCCCCCACGGGCGCCGCGATAGCCCGACAAGCCGTACTGACACACCTGCCACCCTGACAGGCGTCAGACGACCGGGACAGCGCAACACGACAAAACACTGTCGCGACGAAGCGCCAGACCGCGACAGGAACGCGACCCACAGACGCGCCGCGACACGGATGACTGTCGCGTCGGGCATCCCCGACGCGACACGAGTCATCCAAGACACCGGAAGGAACGCCGGAAGCGGGTCTTACAGGACACCTCCATCGGTTGATGAACAATCATTGACACGTCAGGTAATCCCGATGTGATTTCCCTATAGATTGGTGGAAACCCCTATCGATTGATGAGCACTCATTAACACGTCAGGTAACAACGACATGATTTTATATTGATTGGTGAACAACCATCGATTGATCAATAATTGAAGCGTCAAGGTACCTAAATGTGATTTTAATAATCGATTAGTGAGCTCATGAACGCGGCAGTTTTAGTTGACGCATTTCTTCAATAATCGATTGATGACTAAAATAAGCATTTTGAAAAGTGTCAGCCTGATACAAAATGATTTTTCACTTGCTTATTTCTCAGTAATTTTCTTATTTAGTTTTTGGAAATACCTATTGCACTTTCTTAAATGGGTCTTGCACACCTGATTCGATTAATCTTTCTAAATTTCCCTTTTGGCAAGTTTCCATAAACAATATTCAAAAATTCATAAAACGCGTCCGATAATACTGACACGATATTTAACCTTTAAATGCGCCCATTATCCCTGAAGTGATTTATGGTCATATTTCACCTCGGACTTTGAGCCCTTGCTCCTATAAATACACCCCATGGCTCGTCATTCCCAAGGTTCAACACCCAAAAGCACCTTGTGATTAGTGAGTTGAGAGAGCAAGTTTTGAGGCAGAGCCCTATCAAATTCTCGCCTCGCGCATTGAAGTGTCTCTCTCTCTCCTCCACATCTGAACCAGAAGGAGCAGCATCGCCGGTGCCACCTCCTCATCTTCCTCTTGAGGCTTTCATCAAGCTCAACCTCCAACAAGCATCTTCATGCGATATACATTGATTGGGGAAGCATCTTCTTCTCTCTATCTCTTCTATTGTTCATTCTTTTATTTCAACTTCTCCTCTTAAAGTACCTGTCACGCCCCGACGCGGAATATCGGAACGCGAGGCAGTTGCAAGTGAACAGGTATAGAGCAAGCACTAGACATCAAACCATTGCACAATGAATAATACTAAAGCAAATTCATTTCATTATACATTCCAATGCCTAGTTACAACCACTAATATCAGAGCCAATCTATAGGGCCCAATTACATTGAAAGAAAGTAAAAGACTAAACTTCAAACCTAACCACTACAACGCTAAATATAGCAATAGGACGCTAGGGTACTCAAGACATCACTCCAGGTCGTTCCCGTCCTTTTGAGTGTATGGTTCATCCTCGGTCTCACCTGAGAACACAACGACAAATAACGCAGGGTGAGCGATAACGCTTAGTAGGACTTAAATCTCAGGATCAAGCATGCTTTAAGTGATTAATGTCTTATAAAGCAGGATAACTAGAGAGAATAATGAGAAACGTATAGCAAGTACTGGTACACGATAACGAGGAACAATAGCACAATGCACGAGAGTATAGCACGACAAGTTTTGATATCGGATTGGCCGTATAACAAGATAATCAAGTAAAGTTGCACAACAGTGCACAAGTCACGATAGCAAGTGTTGGTCGATATTCTTTCAACCACGAGTTTCAAGTAAACCAATAATTGACTGTTTGATTAATTGATTGCCATAGATCGAATCTTGCGTGTTCATGCGTTAGGTGTATGCCATCACCCAGATCATTAGACCCTCGCGAGTTATAGCCTTTTAGGTGCTCCTCCCAAGGACCAGACCGAGCCCTATAATGTTGCCTAGCATAGTCATGTTTTTATCGTAGACAATCAATTTAATGGCCAAATATAGTACCAAGAAATAGATGAGAGTACTAGATGAATAGACGAGATAGTAGAGTGAACGTGAATAGATGAGCGAGTAGAGCAGAGATGAGAGCTAAGGGACAATGCATGTAACTTTTCGAGTAACAGGCGATAGTAACAGTTGCACAACACGCGCACATGGTGTTGGAAGTCAGGTGGAACTCACGATCTTCCGCTGGCCATGTTATGCACAAGTCCAGAGGTCCGTCGTGATTCAAGATAAGAGCGAACTTCTAATAGCCGTTTGGATCATATCGATCCCTAAAGGTGTAATGGGTGTTAGGGTACAACCGGCTCGTCGACCATGTGGGAATCCATGGACAGAGGAGACTTACGGAGGCCTTGAATAGAGACTCACTAGTCCGGCAGAAGAAGTATCTGACGGAGAGTTCGTCCAAGCCAAGAAAGTGTGTATATAGAAAACAAGTGCTTGACGTTCTAGAGGAATTCTAGAACAGTGGAGCGTCGATATCGATATATAATCAACGCAAGAAACGAATACAAGTCCTTTAAAATAGGGCAATTAATATACTTTATTGCAATAAATTACCAGATACATTATGAGGTATTGTATGCCATATTTCAGCCATATATGGATGGTTCATGTGTGTGCATGTGAGAGAGAAATCATAGATAGAAAAGAAGTCGTGAATATGTCTTTTAAAGCATTCAATATAGTTCCATTTTAAAACGGTGTTTTACTACGTGTATGACTGTTAAAAAGGCGTAAGAATATTTTTGAAAGTGAGAGTAACAAGTTTTATGGGTTTTCATGCAAAATCCTGTGAACGCGACATAGGCCAGTAAGGGTAGTGACAGGGACAGGCAGATCGCGACAGTGGCTTGTACAGGTCGCGACAGGCATGTCAGTTCGGGCAGTCAGGTCGCGACAGGGTTGCATGAGGGTCGCGACGGCCTGGTCAGCAGATCGCGACGACAGGCGCTGTCGCGATCAGATCGCGACAAGCGCTCTGTCGCGACGGCCCTTGTGAACGCGGCCTATGGGGCCGTCGTGTTCACAGGGTCTGCGCCAGAGCCTGACAGGGTTCTGATCTATCTTGGATTGCGGTCTAGAAACTTGCCTTTTTGACACAGGGTAGTTCAGAAAATCATAACTAATTGTATAGTCAACGAAAAATCATGAAACCAGTTGCAAATTAAACTAGACATGTAAGAGTACTTCCAGTAAATCGGAATTAGAGAGAGAGCATGGTTCATATAGGGTTTGAACATGAGCAAGAACGAGTTATTCAGAACATAACACGGAGAGAAAGATCGATTAAATTCGATCAACATGCTCGATGAAATTTAGGGCTTTTAGGGGCAAAAGATCCCTAACAACATGAAGTATCTACAACAAGAATTTCGTAGCATGGGATCAAGTATTCATAGAGATTTGAATTAAACATGATGTCTCGGGATTATCATGTTTGTAGATCTTCTAAAATCAAGAACAAAAGATTGGCTCGATGAAAAAGAGGGAATCTAGAGGGCTTTTGTTCCTGGTGATTGGAACTAACTACAGACGAGTCTAATTTAATTTTGCTCGTGAGAATGCCTACCTTGGACTCGATTTGTCTTCTAGGGTTAAAATCTCCAAGAACGAGGAAGAAGCTCCAAGAACTCCTTCTCCCCACGAGATCCTCTCCTCCTTGGCCTCTTCTCCACGTCCAACAACCTTTGGCAACGAGCTAGGTCGGCCAAGAGGGTTTAAGAGGTGTATTTATGCTAGTTATGTTTCTAATTCCTAATAGTACTCTAACTTCTATTAAATTCTGAATTTCCTCCTTTCCTAACCTCCTCCCAAGCTTTCCACTTCCTATTTGGGTGGATGGGAGCCAAATTCGTGGCCAACCTATTATGGTAGGTTTAGGAATCCAATTCTAACTCAAACTTCCTATTTAATACATTAAATATCCCTTTTCTATTTAGGTAATAATTAGTTACGAATTTAGGGTATTTTCCTATTATTCTTCTTTTAAAATTTCATATTTTTGACCCAATAAGTTCTAGAGGATCCATTAAGCAAAGCCCATTACTCTTTTCCATTAATGGGTTTTATTTAATGCTCTTTTCATCGAATATCTTTTTAGCTGAGTTTTTAATTTATTATTTAAATTTTTATTTTTCTCAAAAATTCAGGTTGCTATAGTACCCATGTGGGCCTCCCTTACTGCCTCCACCATGAGCCCCTCACATTCTATTTAAATCTCTTTTTAATCACTTCACCTCAACACACACAGCATATTTCCCATGCATGTCTCCCTACCCATGTCTTTAGGGGTTTAAAAAGTCAAACAAGGTGAGTTCTATTTCATGCTCCTTGTTTATGTTGATTTTAAGAACTTGATACTACACACACTTTATCTAATCCATATTTTCTACCTATTATTGTGATTCGTCTTTAGGGTAATCATAAAGAAGAAGTCTTCTACCACGACCGGTCGTGCTCGTAGAAGAAGAAGGAACCCACCCCTTTTCAATCTCCCTCTCTTCAAGTATTTTCCACGATCAATCTCCTCCTTGCACTTTTGCAATTTCTTATTCTTTTGTACTCCTTCGGAACCCACGTGCTCCTGGTGATCACGATCACACACAGAGTAGTGCTCCTTCACTTTACTTCCTTCTTATCTTTTTTTTCACTTTTTCTTTGTGGATGCTCCAGAGTCCTTCTAAAGACGAAAAATAGTTTCTACAAATTGGCGATCACGATGGGACGCCTTTCCACCTATTCTTGATTACCCACTCCTTCATGCCCCACATGGCACTCTCCATGGGCGCCCATGTGCACCCATCCTTGCGTGCCCCACGCAGCGCATCCCCCTTCTTCTTCTTCCCCTTCTCCTCCTTCCCATGATTAGCCAAGTTGGGGATCCATTAAGAGAATTTGAAAATAAGAAAAAGGTGGAGTGATTTGATTCACTTTCTTGCCTTTGTAGTCAGGAGTTTGTGTTATTTTTTACCCCTTGCTTGATACCTTGCAAAATCCATGCTTAGTGTATGTTGATTCCTTGTATATTCTGTTGAACCACTCTTTTATATATCTCATGTTTTGGTGATAACTAAAACTCATGACTATTCTTTATCTTATGATTTGGTGATACCTAAAACTCATGCAATTCAGTTATAAGTATGAACATTCATTTAATGCATCTGCATAAATAATCTTCAAATGCACTATAGTAATATCATAGAAAAAATATTGTTATAAACATTGTTTGAATGGTGCATGTTCTGACTGCTCAGATATTTTCTGATTTTTTCTAAGTCCACAGCATATATACTATTATCATACTGACTTCGACTGTTAACTTCGACTCCCTCAGAAACGAAGTCAAATAACTTTGAATATTTTCTAAGTCCACAACTTTATATATAATTTGACTGATGACTCCGACTGGTATAGTCGAATGCTTCTTAAAAGTTAAACTCTTAATTCGATTGTCATCTTCGACTGCCACAGTCGAATACCTCAGAAATTGATCTATAGTATATTCGACTGCTATAGTCGAATAGCCTTGTTTTTTCTCAGAGGTCAAATTACTTGTTAGAGTCGAATCACTTCTACTCCTTCAGTCGAATTGTATGATCTTATGAATTGACTTCATTGTTAATTCTGTACTTAATACTTCTCTGATCTGTTTTAGGCTTAACCCTACTGTAAGCTTATCTCCTAATCTTTTCACATCCTTTTTATGGATCTTTTATATCTTATTAATCCATTAGAAATATCATTATTTTATTATTTTCTCTAACAGGATAAGTCATATTAAACTTAAAATATTCATCTAAATCCTGTGCAACTATTTCTGAAATATTTTTGATCTGAGCCTCATGGTCTTCACATCTTTGCTCCGAATTTTCATGGATACAATAGACACAGTGCATTATGTATTTTCAGGCGCATGGCATCTGACCAAAGCCTACCTACCACTGACAAGACCCATGCTTCACCTTTTAGCATATCTGTCTGTCTACTCCTTTTGTCTAAAAGATTGTGCATACGAGGTTTCCATACCTTCTTTCTGTATTTTTTTGAATCACCTACCTCAAAGGTATGGAGATGCTCTTCCTTTTGTCTTGTCCTTTGTGCAGGCATTTATTGAAGCACGTTTTTGAGATGCTCCTTTCACAGTCCACTCCGAAAGAAAAAGAGTTTATCTTCTAGCTGTGAAAACTACACCTCTTCTGAAGACCTTGGAAAGAAGCAAAACTGAAGAACCTCTAGATAATAAGCTCATCAAAATACAAAGGAAACTAGAGCTCTCTCTAAACAGTCAAAAGGCAACGGCTACAACAATTCCAACGGATCTAAAAGTTCCAACAGCTATCTCTCAACAGATCTGTTCAAAGCTACTCTATAAAAGATGAAGCAAGGCTGAAGAACAACAAGAGAGTTTTTTTTTCTGAAGATCATTCAAAGAGTGTACATCCAGTAAGAAGCCTCAACTCCACATACACTCAAAGCAAGAGAGAAAGAGCTCGAGCCCAAGAAGAAGTGTGCAAGCAACCATCTGAAGTCTTCAAGCTTTCAAGCTCCTTCCTCTCTTCACTCCCTTTGCTCCACATTGTAATTTTGGGGAGAGTCTTTCAGCTGAGAATTTCTGAGTTAGAGTCCATCCTTGTAAATCTCTCAGTCTGGTCTTTCTTCTCTAAGAAAGAGTTTTGTCCGGCTGTAGGACTGTTTACAGTAAGCCTCTTCTTGTGTGAAGAGAAGGCCAGTGGGGTACTGGCAGGTTGTGTCCAGCTGAGGGACTGTTCTCAGTATAGCACCCAGCTGGGGGTTTAAGTCTAGCAGAACCGCACTGGGGTTTGTTCCAGGAGGTTAGCTTCTTGACCTGTAATAGAAGTGAGTATCCTTCCTACTCAGAAAGGAAGAGGACCAGCAGGGAGCTGGGGGTTGTATATCCTTGGGGGGATTGTACCTCGGTTAGTGAAATCCCAAGATTTTGCTTGGGGACTGGATGTAGGTCTTCCTTCTGTGAGGTACCGAACCAGGATAAAAATCCTTGTGTGCTTTGTGTGATTGTCTATTTGCTTCCGCACTTCTACTCTTTATCTCACACTATCACATAACTAACCAAAATTTTAGTTGTAATAATTTGTGTGTTAAGTTTCTGTTTTATGCAGAAAATCTATTCACCCCCCCCCTCTAGATAGATTGCTGCCGTACCAAAAGGACCAATATTCTCACAGTTTTTCCATTTATTTTTTCCTTCTCAGGTGATCTCTTAAAAGATGGCCACGGGGTCCTTTTATAGGGGTAAAATGGTAAATCACGACAGACACAGTGGTCGCCTTTAAAGGTGAATCGCGTCCGACAAAACTGTCGCGTTTAAAAGCTTTCCATACTTCGACTAGCTCTTTCCAAACTTTGACTCAGTTGAAATATAGCAATTATAAAAATTGCGACCACATGGGTTGTCACGTTTATGAACACTTCCAATATTGATCGGATTCTTATAAATAGTAAGTTTGAATCGCGACAACATTACCCATCGCGCTTTGTAAAAAATTGATCTTTTAGTAGGAATTGATCTTATAAATAAAGGAAGGTAAAAAATGCGACGACTTGTGTGGACGCGTTTATATTTAGCAATAAATACATTTTATAAACCATTTGAAAATTGCCAAAATTTGAGAATGGTAACTCTTAATCGCGACGACTTGACAAAACACGCTTCTCATGACAACAATCAGAACCAAGGTGGGAATCTGTGTGAAAATCACGTCGGCTTTACTGGTCACAAATGTTGTTCAGTAATCATTGTTTAATCAATTCCGGTTCACTAAATGCGACCACTTGACCCGTCGCAAATTAACTTGTTTAAAGAGACCCCCAAAAGTCTTAGAAAAAATCTTTAAAAATCTATAAAAATCCAAAAAAAAATACTCAATGATTAATTGATGAGAGTCACTTTGAGGCATTATAGTATAACATGAAATTTACTCAGTATGATTCAAATTTGGCGTGCCTACAGATGTCTCTATTAAAGGGAAATTAATCAATGACTAATAAATCTAAAGTCAAAATGCATGTCAAGAGTGGCAAGTCTTACAGGGAAAACTTTGGTCATATGCATGCAAAATCAAAATCAATCAATCAAGATAACAGGGTATGGCAAAGAGTGGCAAAATCCCCGTGGGCTTGAAAATAAACTCAGTCATAACATGCACCTACAAATGAATGATCTGAATATCAATTCTAAAAGCCCCTAATATCAATGAGACCGAATCTACAATGGTTGTGCCATGGAAGGAAGTCAACCCTGATCTCCTTGAAACCCATATGAAGCTTATGATCCCCGATTTCTTCCTTCTCCCTACCAGGCCAAGTCGTCTTTTTAAGTATGGCTTTTGTAGCGACACCGTTAACTAAGGGCAGTCAGCCACTAGGCACCACTCTACATGCTGCCCACTTTGGGGCAATCTTTAATGAAAGAGGAGGGAATGAGGATCCCTAGTTAGTCAATTTGGATAACTTTAGTGTTGTGGTTAGCATGATCGTATTTTCAAATCTTCATAAATTCAAATTTTCAAAACTCAATAAAATTTCATATATTTTTAAACTTCACAAAATTCAAATGTTTTCAAAACTCTACAAAAATTAAATATTTTCAAATCTTCATAAAAAATCAAATATTTTCAAAATCTATATTAAATACATATCTTTAAAATCTAAAAACATCTTGATGGTATTGCATAGGACAAACATTTGCGTATGCATTCTCTAGGTCAGATTCATGCCCAATTCTTCCAAATCCAATCATCCTACTTGATCTCCATTCTAATATTTAGCTAAGTTCACTTAACCTCATGGTTTAAACAATCTGGACAGGACTCATGACCAACATTGGATGAGATCGTGACTTTCTACTTTGGCACATGATTAGTCTACACGTGGAGATTAACCATGGGTGGGCTAAACCAAAATTTAGCATACTTCAGTTTGAAAACAAGCATAGAAGTGGATAGAGTAACCCTGTAACCAAACCCATTTTTTTATGTCTTCAAGTAATATGCCCATATATAAAATATATATACCATATCCTTACCTTCCTACCCTCACCACCCCTGTTGCTGCAGCCCCCCCCCCCCCCCCCCTCCCTGGTGGTTCGGTTGCTCCCCATCGTATGCATAGAAGAAGTGAATAAAATTTCTGCAACAGGGGAATTACGAATACGACGGCACTGTGATCACCCGGCTGTTCGTGTAAAAAAAAAAAAAGGGCAATGCCCTCATTATGGCAACTGATGAATAATTAAAATATCTCTACCTAAAGTGAATACATGATACTACCACTTGACTGCAAGTACTTCCCTGAGTTAATAATGAAAGAAAACCCCCTGGTTGGTCAAATGTGAAAAAAGTTTACATACCATACGAGCAATTGTAATTGCAATTGGAAAGCTATATACGCAACTTTACAAGAAGTTTACAACTAACTTACTAACATCAAAATCAAAAGATTCAAAACTAATGAATACATGCACAGACTACCCCTCTGTCTGCATCCTAGACTTGAACAACTTGGAATAGGCTTATTTGCCAACTGGTAACCACTTGAAAGCCCAGCCAGTTGGCCATGAGAGAAATGCAATGCCAATGCAGAATCCCCATTGCCCCCAATCTAACCTCTCTGTGTCTGCAAATCTTTTCATGAACTCCACTATCAGCACCTGTTCGTGTATAAACAGTATGATGTCCACATTATCCACTTCGGCGATCCATGTTTGCACTGTTTAGAAGAAGCACAATGTCATAAATACAAGATACGAGAAAACAACCCAGCACAAAACACAGCGAGACCAAATTAGATACATGTAAATAATGTGGATAAGAGGTCTAAATATTCACAGATGATATGAAAATTGTAAGTCCCCAAGGAGTGGCGAAGTAGGGTCATGACACATGTATATTTCCAAACATGAAGTGCGCCTGTTAATGCTGCATTGATTTGAAAATATGCATCCCCCAAATTACTGAAGTCCCAAGTAGGTGGCAGCAGTACATGACATATGATCTGCCCTGCTGCCTCCCTAATCAAACCAGCGAAATTGAGGTTTCAAATAGTGTTGAAAACGAGCAATATAAAACACAAGAAGATAGCTCACAAGGATTGGCAACATTGTCTAAAAAATGAGCAATGTAAAGAGAATAAGGATAGATAAGATTTGTCTCTCATTAGAGACAAGCAATAACCAGAATTCTGCACTAGGAGTTTTTACTGTAATGTGGGCACCCAAAGAAAATAGTGGGCCTTGCCACAGCAGCCCAGCTCCTTTAAGGGAAAGAGACCCCTCAAAAGGCCCACTAAAAGGCCACCCAAAGACCCATTACCCAATAGCCCAATACACCCCATGCAAGGAGGTGACTTTAGGCAAACACAACACCTCCCCACTACAAAGAAAAAGCTGCTGTTGCAGCAGGGAAAAAGGGGGCTGGGAACCTCTCTCTCCTTCCTCCCATTGTGGCTGGCTGCGTAAGAGGCTTGGGAGGGCTGTGGAGAAGTCTTCCTTCTTCCCATTTTTTGCTGGCTACTGGGTACAAGAAGAAGGGAAGGCTCTTGGCTGCTGGTTGCGTGAGAAAAGGAGGGCAGAGAGAACAGAGAAAGAGAAGAGGAAAAGTTGAAGAGAAGAAGAGAAAGAGGAAGGGTCTTCCTCCTAGGAAACGTCTCCACCTGCTCCATCCAAAAGAAGGAAGAGAACCAGGAGAAGAGAAGAGGAAGGGTGAGAAGAGAGAAGAAAGAGGGTGAGGGGACTGCCACGGCAGTCCCCATGTTTTGTTTTGTTTTTCTTTTCTTTTTTTTCCCTCTCCATGTAACTCCCACTTCCCAACAGTGAAAAGAATCCCTTTCTCCATTCCCCTTTTGCATAACATCGGTTGTGGTGAGCATGGGTCAATAGAAAAATGTTTGGATGCTTCTCTTACCTCTTGTTTAATGTTTCTTTTTCTTTCTTCTTCATTGCACCAAAACCGAAGTGACTACTCCCTTTCCCCTTTGTTTATTCATGTTTGCATGAGACCAAATGTTTGTTTAGGCATGTGATTTTACTTCTCCCCCACTTCTTTTTTAATTGCATGAGACTTCAGTCTATCCCCCATTCGGCAGTGAGGAGGGTGATTCATGCCTCATCCCATTGCCAGGGAGCTCCGATATGGGGTTGTTGGGTACCTCTTGGCCCATCAAAGGGCGTCCCATGAGAGATCTATCCACTGTCATTCTCATGTCCCAAACCAATGGAACTGAGTGAACGTGCATGGGAGCTTGCTGTTGTGCATGGCTCTCTCTCTCTCTCCTCAGAACAGTCAAACCACTGCCCAAATCCCCTCGTTGCTGCCCATTTTGGACTGTGTTCTGTAGACACCTTCTGGCCTACAAGTGGTACCACATTTCGTTATCTAAGCAAGCCCAAGTTGGTCTTACCTTGAGCCCACCATTAGTCTTGCCTTGAGCCCATTAACAACCTACTTTCCATAAAATCCCGCCCATTATGCATTTAGAAGAGTCCTTGAGCCTTAATGACCATTATTCTCCCATTTGGTTGGCCGATAATTGGAAGATAATTCATTTTTTTTTTTAAACGCGACGGTCGTGGCGTCGCGTTTCCTTGTCGCGCCCTCCTTGCCGTCGCGACAGCCCATGCATATCCATGCACGTGCCCTTCCTGTCACGCCCCGCCTGGCTGTCGCGCCCCTACGATCCGTCACGACAACAGCTGAACGCACAGGCCTCTGCAACCACCTCCTATTTATCCTCCTATGGCCTTATCCTCATCCCTTGTAACCTCCCAACCCATCTGAGCGCACCTAGAGGTTGAGGGACTCTTTGGAAGCTCTCTTAGGACTCTCCATGTGAATTTCCATGGATTTATCAGTTTATTTGGATAATTATCATGAAAAATGGGATTTTATCTCTCCTCGGTCTATAAAAGAAAGCCATCTCCTTCAGAGCGAGGAGAGCCCCATTTTTTACCCCGAAGGGCTACCGAATTTTTCGGTGATCTGGACTTAGCCCGCAGCCCTTCTTTTTCTCTCATTTCCTCACCTATTCCACATCAAGTCATGCCATTTTGCTCATCCACAAGGCTTGGAACGTGAGGAGGGTGATTCCTACTCCTTCCGGAGGCTTTTGCACAAGCCAACGACGCATACCACGCCAAGGAGTCGCCCCACATGGGGCTCTTTCTCTCTTCCCCTCTTCTTCTCCTTTCTTCATGCATTTTGCTATTCCATTTTTAGATAGGTTGCATTTCCTTCCTTTCCCACATTTTCCCATCACCCTAGGGGTTTAAAAACCACCCCCAGGTTCGTTCCCCCCATGCCCTCCCTCTTCTCTTCATTTTTGAATGGATACTATGCTTAACTCGTTCTAACAGGGTTTCTTTCATTGTTTTTATTGTTTCGGCAGGCACCCAAGCGAAGTTTCACGAGGAGCTCTTGTCCTCTGGCCGGCTGGAGGGTAGGAAGAAGGTCCCCTCACTTTTCTCCCGCATTGTAGAGGACGTGACGGACGGGAGCGACGCGACAGTAAGACGCTCCTGCGTGGCGTCGCGACATCAGCTCCATCGCGGCGGGGTCCCCCGTCGCGATATAAGTAAATCCTTCTGTCCTCTTTCTTTTCCTAGCTTAGTTAGCCTGTTTAGTCCTTATCTTTAGGCAACTAGTTAGGTGGAGATCACATCCTTTTTTCCATGCCCTTATATTGAATACATGTTTGCGTGTTTTGGGGGGTGCACACCCCGTGATTACACCTTTTGGCATCACGGTGGGACCTTCAGTGCTAGCCTTGTGATTTTTTAGCCTGTTTGCCTGCCATATTTGATTGTTTAAATGCCTTCTTAGAACCCTGTTAGGTGTATTTTGTTTTGTTTTTGGCACTTCTGTTCTCTGTCGGAGACGCGATATCGTCGCGTCTAAGTGGCCGGCGCGACAAAAGGTACGTGCCCCTTCCCTTCTGTCCACCTTATTTCTTTTCTGCGGATCCATCTATGTCTCTTCCATGCCTTTTTGCCATGTACTCTCGCGTTCCTGAGTGTTAGAATCCTGCTAGGGTTCGAATTTTTCCTTTTCTTTTACTGTTAGTTTTGGGCTCTGTCGCGGCAGATCGTGGGGTCGTGATAAGGTCGCGTCATGGTTTGCTGTCGCGTCTTCAGGTATGCATTAGTTGTTAATGCTTTTGGTCCATGTGTCGGTTTCTGTCTGATCCATGATCTTTGTTGTGTTATTCTGGCGATTCCATGCTTCCATTGTTTGTTAGGTTGGTCTGTTTGTCATTTGTTTGCGTGTGACTACAGTTCTCAGGACTCTGTTGAGATCGCGGCTGGGTTGCCGGTCGCAATAGGGTCGCGGCATATCTAGCAGCCGCGACTTTACTCGAGACCTGTTAGTCACCCTGTTTTGTCATTAGTTAGATATTGCATACATTTTGGGCACCTAGGCCCGTGCATACACTATTGATCCGTGCTGATAGGCTATCCCCCTTGGTTGAGTGAGTCCTCTCACCCGCGAGCACTCGTGGGCTGACTAGGGCCGCCTCCCGAGGACCTCCGTAAGCCCCCGTGACCGTACACACGTTGCGGTTCGCCGGGCAGGTTGTACCCGTTGTACCCTTAGTTTGGGCCATCCCCACGTGTGAATTGTGTGCCACCCTTAGTCACACCGAAGGACTTGAGTTCATACCTATTAGGGTCCCACTTGACCGAGTGATATTCCATTAATCAATCCATTTAAAGGTCAAGTGCAAACTCTAAAATTTGGGCGCTAATCATGATAACTTGAGTGATTATTCGGTGCATCCCTTCTTATCTCACAGTCCCTTCTTGTTTGTGGTAGAGTCTAGGTTTTGCCTAGTTAGTGTCATCACCCCTAATTGCTTAGGGGCGGTGCATGCATCATTGTTTAGGTAGATCAAGTCGGTCCCCTCCCTCTATTGTTCTATATCATAATCCCTATTCGGTATGGACCATTTCAGGGTCCTTGCCAACGATTCTTTACCCATTGGCTTCTCGAGGATGTGGCCCAACCCTCTGCGGCCGTCCTCTCCGGGCATATCCAGCCCCCTCTGGTCACCGGTGGTCAGTCCCGCCCTCCTTCTCCTCCTGGGGCAAATGGCCCACACTCTCAATTTAGCCAGCTCCTCCCTCATCTCAGTCCGGACCAAGTTCGTGAATTTCTAGCCGCTGCCAAAGGCAAGCGACCCCTATCTCCTCCCGCTCATAGTTCTGCCCAACAGGCAGCCTCCTCCGCCCCTGTCGCTTCAGTGCACATGTCCCTTCCGTGGTGGCAGATCCTACACCCCTCCGTCCGCGGGCTATTCACTTTTCTGAGCCCAGCTACTTCTCGGCGCAGGATGTTTGGCCTAGATCCCCTCCAGTCTCCTCATTCTATAGGGCCGAACCTGTTCCCCTTCCCCGCGAGAGGTCCTACTCTTTGGAGCAACCCCGCTCCCTCGTCCCTACTCACCATGCCACGTCTCCCTCCGACTTCCTCGCGGAGTGGACGACCATGAAGAGGGAGCTCCATGATCTAAGGAGACAATTGGACCCGCGGAAGGCCGCGGACATTCCTCTCCCCTCCTTCCAGCATCTCTGGGTTCCACCCCAGTCAGAACTCCCAATCTACAGGCGGTATTCTGGGGTAGGAGACCCTTATGTACATTTGAAAGATTTTGTGCATGAGTCTGCACCACACAAGTATGACCGCCACCTTATGGCGTACTTGTTCCGAAAGTCATTGGATGGTCCTGCCCTCGAGTGGTTTTATTCTCTACCCCGCGAGGAAGCCGAGGATTTTCAAATAGTCCAAGAGAGGTTCATACAGTAGTTTTCAAGATCGGGTTGGACCCGAATATTCCTTTGTTGATCTAGTGGCTGAAAAGATGAAGCCTGATGAGGAATTTTCAGTCTATACCGACAGATGGCGCTCCCTAGCTGCCAAGGTCCGCTGCCCTATGCCTGAGGAAGAAAAGGTCAAGCTGCTAATTTCCAATGCTACCCCGACCTACCGAGCCATCCTGGCCATGAATGACATCACCACTATGCACCAATTGTATAGCCGAGCCCGTTTCATCTAGACACAACTTAAGGACTCGCCTATCCATTCCATGTTTGAGACCCCTAAATCCCGTTATCCCAAGAAGCCTCAGGGTCCTGTCACCGAGGGAGTCCAAACCAACGAACAAGCAGGTGCAGTGAACAACCCCCAAGGCCCGGTGGATAGGTCACCCCTTAACCAGCAATCCCAGCAGCCATGGAACAACAGACAACCACCTCCTCAAACCCAGAATCCTCAGTAAGACCAGCGCCAATACAATCAAGTCCCTCCACCCCAAAATGGCTATGCTCCCCGAAAGCCCAATGGGCCCAAGAGAGCTCAGTATCCTCCTCTTCCTGAGACCCTGGCCGACATCTTTGCGGCCCTTATGTCTCTAAATGCTCTTAGGCTCCCTCCCAAGAAACCAAACTGGAACATGGCAGCGGACCAGACAAAGTACTGTGTGTACCATCGCCATCCGGGCCACAATGTGTCAAAATGCTTCCAATTTCGGGACATTATTTATGACCTCCATGAGCAGAACTAGATTGATTGGGCTGAGATGAAGAGGTTGATCTAGACACTGAGTGACCAACAAGTCAAAGGCAGCAACAACAGCAGCAAAGGCGACAGCAGCCACAACAACAGCAGCAACAATTCCAGCAACAACAACAGTAATTTCAGCAACCCTTCCAGCAGCAATACCACCAGCAGTAGCCACAGCAACCCTAGCAGCCAGCCAATGACTTCGGCATAATCCGCAATCCTATGTCGCAACATCAGCCCGCTCCGAACCCACAATCTTCTCCACCACCTCCGCCACCCGCACAAGTTAACCCCGTCATCCACCATCCACCACCATAGCCGCGTGGGCTTTTGACGTGAGCACGAAGTGGGCCAGCTTTTGGCTATTACCCATGCCGCACCTACTACCACCACATCTACATCTACCACACACACCTCCTCCACACCCACCATTGCTACTATCACCTCACCACTCTACGACACCACTGTCATGCCGCCTGTTATTCCGTCACCTCTCAATGTCCCATTCTCCCCTGCGCCGACATCTATAATAGCCAACCCCTCCATCCTTGACGCCACTCCTCCCCCACTCCACCATAACCTTGCCCTACGGAGCGGGCGCATGTTCCATCGGATGTACCCAAATGCATCCATGCCAGGTCAACCACCCAACCTTCAACCATCAGTAGCAGCAACAAGAGATTGAAGAGATAGATCCGGTCCCTGTTAGAGTGTGGAGTCAGAACTTTAACAATGTGGATCAATACAGGGGGTCTGGGTTGCGGATCGACCTGCCGTCAGCAGTCGACTTCAAGTCGCGGGGGTCTGGAAGTCGACTTCAGTAGTGGGAGTCAGCAGTCGACTTCAGCATCGACTGCAGCAGTCGACTTCATCAGTGGGAGTCAGCAGTCGACTTCAGCATTCGACTGCAGTAGTCGACTTCAGCAGTGGGAGTCAACAGTCGAATTTAGCATTCGACTTTAGCAGTCGAATTTCTCAAGGCAGTCGACTTCTCAACCCCAAGACAGCGACTTGCATGAATCTGAGTGAGGGGCAGTTTTGTCCTAGTAAATCTCGATTATGGCGCCCTAACCTCCCAGTATATATATAGTAGGGAGGTCTCTCCTTGTAAGGTTGGACGATTGTTCTGACATATAGTATTGGACTGCTGCTATGGCCGTGGACGTAGGAAGGCTTTGCCTCTGAACCACGTAAAATCTGGTGTTCTTGTGTTCTTCTTCTCCCTTCTTCAATCTCTTCTCCAAACTCTACGTGTGAGTAGTGTGAGAGAGGGCTGCCGATCGGGGGGACGATTCCCCAACAGTCCCGGGGACCCAATATGACATTTTGAAGCACTTGGACCAGACCCCGGCAAAAATATACATCCTCGAGCTAATCAAAGATCTCAAACGCACCAAGACGCCCTGAGAGCCTTCCTGCAAAGAGTCATGGGATGAAGACATGAACCCTGACAATCTACGCTCCGTGCTCTCTATTCTAAACAAGGGTCAACAATTACCTTCTCAGATGGTGAGTTGGCTTCCCCAGAGGCCAGGAGAGTGCCCTTGTTGTCCCTTGACCATAAACAAGTGGCTGTGGATGCCGCGTTGGTCGTACAGGAGCTTCTATTAATGTATGTCCACTGAGCACTTTAAGGCCTGCAATATTTCCGAACGCCACTGCAGCCTACCCCTACAACCATAGCGGCGTACGACAACTCCCGGGGGGCTTGCCATGGCATCATCTCTTTGCAAGCTGAATTGGGCCCAATTGTCATGACTGTGGATTTTTATGTGCTGGACATAGATCCTACTTTCAAGGCCATTCTGGGTCGCCCCTGGATTGAAGCATTAGGGAGGTGCCTTCTACTGCTCATCAGTGTTTGAGTTCCCTTCCAAGGGAGAATAGTCAAGGTCAAGAGTGCAGCGACAACTCACACAGTGGAGGCCATCGAGAAAGTACCAAGGGCTGGAATATCATGGTCAGAATTGGGTATCAGTCGGGAAAGGGTCTAGGTGCTCACCTTCAGGGGCGGACTCGGATCTCGATAA
>JACBKR010002740.1:0-22500 GCA_014218235.1 Colocasia esculenta | reverse complement strand
ACGACGCGCATAGGAGCCGTCGGGCCGCGTCGACGGCGACCTTCGATCGCCGAGAAGGGCCGATTCTGAAAAAAATGCGACCTTCGACCTCAGAGGAGCCGTGTGATCTGAAGAAGCGTCGCGGCAAAACAAATGCGAATCGCGTTTGCAGGAATCGAAATTTTGGTGGCCTTTACCGTTTGACTTTCCGAGTCGAAAATGACGTCCGTCACCTTGGGCAATTAAGCGAGAGGAGCGCCTCTGAGTGCCGATTGCGAAAAGTGGGTTATAAGCGATTTCGATGCCCGGGCGAAAGTTTTTACCGTTTTATAAAATATACAAAAAAAGAAGCGAATGTCTTGTGTCGGAATTCGTGCGCATCAGGGAGCCGCTGTCCACCCTCCCGTAGCAAATCCGGGCGCCGGACAGGAAGCTCCGAGTCCAGCCCAGGGCCGACCGGGTTCGGAGTGCCGATTCGGAATTGGGGCCCTTCGCCGGCGTTCCGATCACCGGCGGGAAAGATCTACTTTTACCGAAGTGGTGGCAAAATCGGTGTACTAGTACCCACGCCCCGAGGTGGCATTTCGGGTCGCCATGCTCAAAATTTCTCGAGACTGTCGTTCTTCTCGACGACCGGCTCGAGAGACGATTCGAAGAGTGGTCACAAAGCGTTCTGATACCCGGGCGAAAGTTGATGCCCATTTCTTCGTCCTGTGTAAAAGGGGTGGGAGCAATCAGTCAGGGTTGGCGAAATCGGCCATTTCCCCGCGCACATTCGACCCCGCACCAGCGGCGTTTACGACGCGGTAGGAGCGTCGGGCGCGCGTCGACAGTGACCTTTCGACCGCCGAGAAGGTCCGATTCTGAAAAAAATCGACCTTCGACCTCAGAGAAGCCGTGTGATCCAGGAGACGTCGCGACAAAAAAACGTGAATAGCCGACAGGAATCGAAATTTTGTGTTTGCCGAAACGATTGATTTTCGACTCGGAAACGGTGTCCATAGCCTCGCCAATCGACGGCAACGCCATCTCTGAGTGCCGATTCCAAAAAGTGTTCATATAAGTGATTCCGATGCCCGGCGGAAAGTTATGGCCGTTTTAAACAATAAACGAAGTCGTGTCGAATCCGTGTGCATCGGAGCCGCGCTGCAGCTGCAAGCCCGCCTGGAGCGAATCTGGGAGCCGGACAGGAATCTCCGAGTCCAACCTAGGGCCGCCTGGTCGGAGTGCATCTTCGGAAATGGGGCCTCGCGGCGGTTCCGATCACCGGCGAGGAAATATCCACGTTTTAACCGTAGTGGTTGAGAAATCTGTGTACTAGTACCACCTCCTCGAGTGGCATTTCGGCGCCGGAATCAAAATTCACGCGACTGGCATCTTCTTCTCGACCAGCTCGGAGAGACGATTCTGAAGAGTGTTCACGCAAGGGATTCTGATACCCAGGCGGAAAGTTATGCCCTTTCTCTTCCGTAGAAGGGTCGGAGAAATCCGTCAGGTTGGCGAAATCGGCCATTTTCCCGCGCGCACTCATTTACGACGCGGGTAGGAGCCGTCGGGCCGCGTTGACGGCAACCTTCGACCGCCGAGAAGGGCCATTCTGAAAAAAATTGCGACCTTCGACCTCAGGGAGCCGTGTGATCCTGGAGACGTCGCGACAAAAAAACGTGAATCGCCGACAGAATCAAAATTTTGGTTGTCGAAACGATTGATTTTCGACTCAAAACGGCGTTCGATCGCCTTCGCTATTGACGCGACGAGCGCCTCTGACTGCCGATTCCAAAAAGTGTTCATATAAGCGATTCCGATGCCCAGGCGGAAAGTTATGGCCGTTTTAAACCGAAGGCGTGTCGGATCATTGCGCATCGGAGACGCTGCCGAGACCCGCCGCCCTCCGGAGCCGAATCTGGAGCCGGATAGGAATCTCCGAGTGCACAGCCCAGGGCCGACCGGGTCGGAGTGCCGATTCGGATTGGGGCCTCGCGGCGTTTCCGATCACCGGGCGCGGAATATCCACGTTTTACCGAAGTGGTGAGAAAATCGGTGTACTAATACACCGCCCCGAGGTGCATTTCGGGCGCCGGGCTCGGAATTTAACGAGACTGGCGTCTTCTCGACCCGCGCGGAGCCGATTCCGAAGAGTGGTCACATAAGCGATTCTGATACCCGGGCGAAAGTTATGCCCATTTCTTCCGTAGAAGGGGTGGGAGCAATCCGTCGGGGTGGAGAAATCGCCATTTCGCGCGCCCATCGTTTACGACCGCGGAGTAGGAGCCGTCGGGCCGCGTCGACGCGACCTTCGACCGCCGAGAAGGCCGATTCTGAAAAAAATGCACCTTCGACCTCAGAGGAGCCGTGGTGATCCAGAGAAGTCGCGACAAAAAAAATGTGATCGGCGACAGAATCGAAATTTTGGTGGCCGAAACGATGTTTTTTAACTCGGAAACGAATCCGATCGCCTCGCAATCGATGACGCAGCGCCTCTGATGCCGATTCCAAAAAGTGTTCATATAAGTGATTCCGATGCCCGGGAGGAAATTATGGCCGTTTTACAACCGAAGGCGTGTCGGAATCCGTGCGCATCAAAGCCGCTGCCCGCCGCCCTCCAGGTGCGGAATCCGGCGCGCCGACAGGAATCTCCTAGTCCAACCCAGGCCACCGGTCGGAGTGCCGATTCGGAATTGGGGGCCTCGCGGGCGTTCCGATCACCGGGCGAGGAAATATCCCGTTTTACAGAAGTGGTGAGAAAATCGGTGTACTAGTACACACGCCAAGAGGTGGCTTTTCGGGCACCGGGCTCGAAATTTCACAGAACTCCCATCTTCTCGACCGGCTTGGAGAGACGATTCTGAAGATGGCACACAAGCGATTCTGAACCAGGTCGGAAGTTATGCCCATTTCTTCCGTTAGAAGGTGGGAGCAATCCGTCAGGGTTGCGAAATCGACCATTTTCCGCGCACAATGCGTCGTTACGACGCGGGTAGGAGCCGTCGGGTCCGTCGACGGCGACCTTCGACCGCCGAGAAGGCCGATTCTGAAAAAATGCGACCTCGACCTCAGAGGGAATGCTAATCCAGGACACGTCGCGACAAAAAAATGCAATCGCCGACAGGAATCGAAATTTTAGTGCCCGAAACGATTGATTTTTACTCGAAAACGGTATCCGATCGCCTCGCAATCGACCGCGATGAGCGCCTCTGAGTGCCGATTTCAAAAAGTGTTCATATAGCATTCTGATACCCGGACAGAAAGTTATGGTCGTTTTACCGAAGGCGTGTCAGAATCCGTGCGCATCGGGAGCAGCTGCCCCCCTCCGGGAGCGAATCTGGGTGCCGGACCGGAAATCTCCAAGTCCACCCATGTCCGACCGGTCGGAGTGCAGATTCAGAATGGGGCCTCGCGGGCGGTTCCGATCACCCGGCGAGGAAAATCCACGTTTTACCGAAGTGGTGCGAAAATCGGTGTACTAGTACACACGCCCCGAGGTGGCATTTCGGGCGTCGGGCTTGAAATTTCACGAACTGGCGTCTTCTCTACCGGCGTAGAGAGACTATTCCGAAGAGTGGTCACACAAGCGATTCTGATACCCGGGCGGAAGTTATGCCCATTTCTTCAGTAGAAGGGGTGCGAGCAATCCGTCAGGGGTGACGAATCGGCCATTTTTCCCCCGCGACTTCGTTTACGACTCGGTAGGAGGCGTCGTGCCGCGTCGACGGCGACCTTCGACCGTCGAGAAGGCCGTTCTAAAAAAAATGTGACCTTCGACCTCAAAGAGCCGTGTGATCCAGGAGACGTCGCGACAAAAAAACGTGAATCGCCGGTTGTAATCGAAATTTTGGTGGCCGAAACGATTGATTTTCGACAAGAACGGTGCGATCGCCTCGGCAATCGATGCGACGAGCGCGCCTCTGAGTGCCGATTCCAAAAAGTGGTCATATAAGCGATTCCGATGCCCGTGCGAAAGTTATGGCCATTTACCGAAGGCGTGTCGGAATCCGTGCGCATCGGGAGCCGCTGCCCGGCCCTCCGGGAGCGAATCCGGGCGCCAGACAGGAAATCTCCGAGTCCAGCCCAGGGCCGACCGGTCAGAGTGCCGATTCGGAATTGGGGCCTCGCGGGCGGTTCCGATCACTGGGCGAGAAATATCCACTTTTTACCGAATGGTGAGAAATTGGTGTACTATACCACGGCCCGAGGTCATTTTCGGGCGCCGGCTCGAAATTTCACGAGCCTGGCGTCTTCTCGACCGGACGCTGAGAGACATTCCGAAGAGTGGTCACACAAGCGATTCTGATACCCGGGCGGAAGTTATGCCCATTTCTTCCGTAGAAGGGGTGAGCAATCCGTCAGGGGTGGCAAATCGGGCCATTTTCCCGCGCACTCGTTTACAACGCGGTATGAGCCGTCTGGCCGCGTCGACAGCGACCTTCGACCGCCGAGAGGGGCTGATTCTGAAAAAAATGCGACCTTCGACCTCAGAGGAGCCGTGTGATCCGGGAGACGTCGCGCCAAAAACGTGAATCGCCGACAGGAATCGAATTTTGGTTGCCGAACGATTGATTTTCATTCGATCGAAACCGGCGTTCGAATCGCCTTCGCTATTGACGGCGACGAGCGCCTCTGACTGACGATTCCAAAAAGTGGTCATATAGCGATTCCGATGCCCGGGCGGAAAGTTATGGCCGTTTTACCGAAGGCGTGTTGGAATCAGTGCGCATCGGGAGACGCTGCCGCCCTCCGGGACCGAATCCGGAGCCGACAGAAATCTCCGAGTGCAGCCCGGGCCGACCAGGTCGGAGTGCCGATTCGGAATTGGGGCCTCGCGTGCGTTTCCGATCACCGGGCGAGGAAATATCCACGTTTTACCGAAGTGGTGAGAAATCGTGTACTAATACACACGCCCCGAGGTGGCATTTCGGGCGCCGGGCTCGGAATTTAACGAGACTGGCGTCTTCTCGACCAGCGCGGAGAGACGATTCTGAAGAGTGTCACATAGCGATTCTGATACCCGGGCGGAAGTTATGCCCATTTCCTTCCGTATAAGGGGGTGGGAGCAATCCGTCAGGGGTGGAGAAATGGGCCATTTTCCGCACGCCCTCGTTTACGACGCCGTAGGAGCCGTCGGGCCGCGTCGACGGCGACCTTCGATCGCCGAGAAGGGCCGATTCTGAAAAAAACGCGACCTTCGACGTCAGAGGAGCCGTGTGATCCAAAGATGTCGCGGCAAAAAAATGCAAATCGCCGGCAGGAATCGAAATTTTGTTGGCCAAAACGATTGATTTTTAACTCGGAAACGGCATCCGATCGCCTCGGCAATCGACGGCGATGAGCGCCTCTGAGTGCCGATTTCAAAAAGTGGTCATATAGCGATTCTGATGCCCGGCGGAATGTTATGGCCGTTTTACCGAAGGCGTGTCGGAATCCGTGAGCATCGGGAGCCGCTACCGCCCTCCGGGAGCGGAATCCGAGCGCCGGACCGGAAATCTCCGAGTCCAGCCCAGGGCCGACCGGGTCGGAGTGCCGATTCGGAATTGGGGCCTCGCGGGCGGTTCCGATCACCAGGCGAGGAAATATCCATGTTTTACAGAAGTTGTGAGAAAATCGGTGTACTAGTACACACGCCCCGTGGTGGCATTTCGGGCACTGGGCTCGGAATTTCACGAGACAGTCGTCTCTCGACCGGCTCGGAGAGACATTCCGAAGATGTGGTCACACAAGCGATTCTGATACCCGGGCGGAAGTTATGCCCATTTCTTCCGTAGAAGGGTTGGGAGCAATCCGTCAGGGGTGGCGAAATCGGCCATTTTCCCCGCCCGGAGCACTCGTTTACGACGCGGGTAGGAGCCGTCGGGCCAAGTCGACGGCGACCTTCGACTGTCCGAGAGGCCGATTCTGAAAAAAATGCAACCTTCGACCTCAGAGGACCTTGTGATCCAGGAGACGTCGCGACAAAAAACGTGAATCGCCGGCAGGATCGAAATTTTGGTGGCCGAAACGATTGATTTTCGACTCAGAATGGCGACCGATCGCCTCGAGAATCGACGGCGACGAGCGCCTCTGAGTGCCGATTCCAAAAAGTGGCCATATAAGCGATTCCGATTCCTGGGCGGAAAGTTATGGCCATTTTACCGAAGGCGTGTCAGAATCTGTGCGCATCGGGAGCCGCTGCCGCCCTCCGGAAGCGGAATCCTGGCGCCGGACAGGAAATCTCCGAGTCCAGCCCAGGGCCGACCGGGTCAGAGTGCCATTCGGAATTGGGGCCTCGCGGGCGGTTCCGATCACCGGGCGAAATATCCACGTTTTACCGAAGTGGTGAGAAAATCGGTGTCCTAGTACCCACGCCCAAGGTGGCATTTCGGGCGCCGGGCTCGGAATTTCACGAGACTGGCGTCTTCTCGACCGGCGCAGAGAGACGATTCCGAAGAGTGGTCACACAATCTATTCTGATACCCGGGCGGAAAGTTATGCCCATTTCTTCCGCAGAAGGGGTGGGAGCAATCCGTCAGGGGTGGCGAATCGGCCATCTTCCCGCGCACACGTTTACGACGCAGGTAGTAGCCGTCGGGCCGCGTCGACGGCGACCTTCGAACCCGCCGAAGCCGATTTGAAAAAAATGCGACCTTCGACCTCGAGGAGCCGTGTGATCCAGGAGACGTTGCGACAAAAAAATGTGAATCGCCGACAGGAATCGAAATTTTGGTTGTCGAAACGATTGATTTTCGACTCAGAAACGGCGTTCGATCGCCTCGGCAATTGACAGCGACGCGCCTCTGAGTGCCGATCCCAAAAGTGGTCATATAACGATTCCGATGCCCGGGCGGAAAGTATGGCCGTTTTATCGAAGGCGTGTCGGTATCCGTGCGCATCGGGAGCCGCTGCCGCCCTCCGGGTGCGGATCTGGGCGCCGGACAGGAAATCTACGAGTCCAACCCAGGGCCGACCGGTCGGAGTGCCGATTCGGAATTGGGGCCTCGCGGGAGGATCCGATCACCGGGCCGGGAAAATACCACGTTTTTAACCGAAGTGGTGAGAAAATCGGTGTACTAGTACACACTCCCCGAGGTAGCATTTCGGGCGCCGGGCTCGAAATTTCACGAAACTGGCGTCTTCTCAACCGGCGCGGAGAGACGATTCCGAAGAGTGTCACACAAGCGATTCTGATACCCGGGCGGAAAGTTATGCCCATTTCTTCCGTAGAAGGGGTGGGAGCATCCGTCAGGGGTGGCGAATCGGCCATTTTCCCGCGCCACTCTTTTACGACGCGGGTAGAGCCGTCGGCCGCGTCGATGGTGACCTTCGACCGCCGAGAGGGCTGATTCTGAAAAAAATGCGACCTTCGACCTCAGAGGAGCCGTGTGATCTAGGAGACATCGCGACAAAAAAACGTGAATCGCGGACAGGAATCGAAATTTTTGTTGCCGAAACGATTGATTTTCGACTCGGAAACGGCGTTCGATCGCCTCGGCAATTGACGGCGACGAGCGCCTCTGAGTGCCGATTCCAAAAAGTGGTCATATAAGCGATTCCGATGCCCGGGCGAAAGTTATGGCCATTTTACCGAAGTGGTGAGAAAATCGGTGTACTAGTACACACGGCCCGAGGTGGCGTTTCGGGCGCCGAGCTCGAAATTTCACGAGCTTGGCGTCTTCTCGACCGGCTCGAAGAGACGATTCTGAAGAGTGGTCACACAAGCGATTCTGATACTCGGGAGGAAAGTTATGCCCATTTCTTCCGTAGAAGGGGTGGGAGGAATCCGTCAGGGGTGGCGAATCGGCCATTTTCCCGCGCGACCGTCGTTTACGACGCGGGTAGGAGCCGTCGGGCCGAGTCGACGGCGACCTTCGACCGTCGAGAAGGCCGGATTCTGAAAAAAACACGACCTTCGACCTCAGAGGACCGTGTGATCCAGGAGACGTCGCGACAAAAAACACGTGAATCGCCGCAGGAATCGAAATTTTGGTGGCTGAAACGATTGATTTTCGACTCTAAAACGGCGTCCGATCACCTCGGCAATTGACAGCGACGAGCGCCTCTGAGTGCCGATTCCAAAAAGTGGTCATATAGCGATTCCGATGCCCGGGCGGAAAGTTATGGCCATTTTACCGAAGGCGTGTCGGATCCGTGCGCATCGGGAGCCGCTGCCGCCCTCCGGAGGGGAATCCGTGCGCCGGACAGGAAATCTCCGAGTCCAGCCCAGGGCCGACCGATCGGAGTGCCGATTCGGAATGGGTCCTCGCGGGCGTTTTCCGATCACCGGCGAGGAATATCCACGTTTTAACCGAAGTGGTGAGAAAATCGTTGTACTAGTACACACGGCCAGAGGTGGCATTTCGTGCGCCGATCTCAAATTTCACGAGCTTGGCGTCTTCTCGACCGGCTCGGAGAGACGATTCTGAAGAGTGGTCAAACAAGCGATTCTGATACCCGGAGGAATGTTATGCCCATTTATTCCGTAGAAGGGGTGGGAGCAATCCGTCAGGGGTGGCGAATCGGCCATTTTCCCCGCGGACTCGTTTACGACGCGGGTAGAGCCGTCGGGCCGAGTCGACGGCGACCTTCGACCGTCGAGAAGCTAGATTCTGAAAAAAACACGACCTTCGCCTCAGAGGAGCCGTGTATCCAGGAACGTCGCGACAAAAAAACGTGAATCGCCGGCAGGAATCGAAATTTTGGTGCCGAAACGATTGATTTTCGACTCGATAACGCGTCCGATCAGCTCGGCAATCGACGACGACGAGCGCCTCTGAGTGTCGATTCCAAAAAGTGGTCATATAAGCGACTCTGATGCCCGTTGCGAAAGTTTGGCCATTTTAACCGAAGGCGTGTCGGAATTCGTGCGCATCGGGAGCCGCTGCCTCCCTCCGGGAGCGGAATCCGAGCGCCGGACAGGAAATCTCCGAGTCCAGCCCAGGCCGACCGGTCAGAGTGCCGATTCGGAATTGGGGCCTCGCGGGCTGTTCCGATCACCGGGCGAGGAAATATCCACGTTTTAACCGAAGTGGTGAGAAATCGTGTCCTAGTACCCACGCCCCGAGGTGGCATTTCTGGTGCGCGGGCTCGGAATTTCACGAGACTGGCGTCTTCTCGACCGGCGCAGAGACAATTCCCGGAGTGGTCACACAAACGATTCTGATACCCGGCGAAATGTTATGCCCATTTCTTCCGTATAAGGGGTGGGAGCAATTCGTCAGGGGTGGCGAATCGGCCTTCTTCCCGCGCACAACTTTACGACGCAGGTAGGAGCCGTCGGGCCGCGTCGACGGCGACCTTCGACCGCCGAGAAGGCCAGATTCGGAAAAAAAATGCGACCTTCGACCTCGGAGGAGCCGTGTGATGCAGGAGACGTCGCGACAAAAAAACGTGAATCGCCGACAGGAATCGAAATTTTGGTTGCCGAAACGATTGATTTTTGACTCGGAAACGGCGTTCGATCGCCTCGGCAATTGACGGCGACGAGCGCCTCTGAGTCCCAATTCCAAAAAGTTGTCATATAAGCGTTCCGATGCCCGGCGGAAAGTTATGGCCGTTTTACCGAAGGCGTGTCGGAATTGTGCGCATCGGGAGCCGCTGCCGCCCTCCGGGTGCGGAATCCGGGCGCCGGACAGAAATCTCCGAGTCCACCCAGGGCCGACCGGGTCGGAGTGCCGATTCGGAATTGGGGCCTCGCGGCGGTTCCGATCACCAGGCCGGAAATATCCACGTTTTAACCGAAGTGGTGAGAAAATCGGTGTACTAGTACACACTCCCGAGGTGGCATTTCGGGCGCCAGCTCGGAATTTCACGAAACTGGCATCTTCTCGACCGGCGCGGAGAGACGATTCCGAAGAGTGGTCACACAATCGATTCTGATACTCGGGCGGAAAGTTATACACATTTCTTCCGTAAAAGGGGTGGGAGCATCCGTCAGGGGTGGCGAATCGGCCATTTTCCCCGCACATTCTTTTACGACGCGGGTAGAGCCGTGGGCCGCGTCGACGGTGACCTTCGACCGCCGAGAATGGCCGATTCTTAAAAAATGCGACCTTCGACCTCAGAGAGCCGTGTGATCTAGGAGGCATCGCGACAAAAAAACGTGAATCGCCGACAGAATCGAAATTTTGGTTGCCGAAACGATTGATTTTCGACTCAGAAACGGCGTTCGATTGCCTCGGTAATTGACAGCGACGAGCGCCTCTGAGTGCCGATTCCAAAAAGTGGTCATATAAGCTATTCGATGCCCGTGCGAAGTTATGGCCATTTTAACCGAAGGCGTGTCGGAATCCGTGCGCATCGGGAGCCGCTGCCGCCCTCCGGAGCGGAATCCGGGAGCCGGACAGGAAATCTCCGAGTCCAGCCCAGGGCCGACCGATCGGAGTACCGATTCGGAATTGGGGCCTCGCGGTCGGTTCCGATCACCGGGCGAGGAAATATGTACGTTTTAACCGAAGTGGTGAGAAAATCGGTGTACTAGTACCCACGCCCCGAGGTGGCATTTCGGCGCCGGACTCAAAATTTCCCGAGCTTGGCGTCTTCTCGACCGGCTCGGAGAGACGATTCTGAAGAGTGTCACACAGCGATTCTGATACCCGGAGGAAAGTTATGCCCATTTCTTCCGTAAAAGGGGTGGGAGCAATCCGTCATTGGTGGCGAATCGGCCATTTTCCAGCGTACTCGTTTACGACGCAGGTAGGAGCCGTCGGCCGAGTCGACGGCGACCTTCGACCGTTGAGAAGGCCGGATTCTGAAAAAAATGTGACCTTCGACCTCAAAGGAGCCGTGTGATCCAGGAGACGTCGCGACAAAAAAACGTGAATCGCCGGCAGGAATCGAAATTTTGGTGGCCGAAACGATTGATTTTCGACAAAGAAACGGCGTGCGATCGCCTCGGCAATCGATGGCGACGAGCGCCTCTGAGTGCCGATTCCAAAAAGTGGTCATATAAGCGATTCCGATGCCCGGGCGGAAAGTTATGGCCATTTTACCGAAGGCGTGTCGGAATCCGTGCGCATCGGGAGCCGCTGCCGCCCTCCGGGAGCGGAATCCGGGCCAGACAGGAAATCTCCGAGTCCAGCCCAGGCCGACCGGGTCAGAGTGCCGATTCGGAATTGGGGCCTCGCGGGCGGTTCCGTCATCCCCGGGCGAGGAAATATCCACGTTTTACCGAAGTGGTGTGAAATCGGTGTCCTATACCCACGCCCCGAGGTGGCATTTCGGCGCCGGCTCGGATTTCACGAGACTGGCGTCTTCTCGACCGGCGCGGAGAGACGATTCCGAAGAGTGTCACACAAGCGATTCTGATATCCGGACGGAAAGTTATGCCCATTTCTTCCGTAGAAGGGGTGGGAGCATTCGTTAGGGGTGGCGAATCGGCCATCTTCCCGCGCACACGTATACGACGCAGGTAGGAGCCGTCGTGCCGCGTCGACGGCGACCTTCGACCTCCGAGAAGGCCGGATTCTGAAAAAAATGCGACCTTCGACCTCAGAGGAGCCGTGTGATCCAGGAGACGTCGCGACAAAAAAACGTGAATCGCAGACATGAATCGAAAGTTTGGTTGCCGAAATGATTGATTTTCGACTCGAAAACGGCGTTCGATCGCCTCGGCAATTAACGGAGACGAGCGCCTCTGAGTGCCGATTTCAAAAGTGGTCACATAAGCGATTCCGATGCCCGGGCGGAAAGTTATGGGCGTTTTACCGAAGGCGTGTCGGAATCCGTGCGCATCGGGAGCTGCCGCCCTCCGAGAGCGGAATCCGGGCGCCGGAAAGGAAATCTCTGAGTCCAGCCCAGGGCCGACCGGTCGGAGTGCCGATTGGAATTGGGGCCTCGCGGGGTTCCGATCACCGGGCAAGGAAATATCCACGTTTTACCGAAGTGGTGAGAAAATCGGTGTACTAGTACACACACCCCGAGTGGCATTTCGGGCGCCGGGCTCGGAATTTCACGACTGGCGTCTTCCCGACCGGCGCGGAGAGACGATTCCGAAGAGTGGTCATACAAGCGATTCTGATACCCGGGCGGAAAGTTATGCCCATTTCATCCGTAGAAGGGGTGGGAGCAATCCGTCAGGGGTGGCGAATCGGCCATTTTCCCGCGCACACTCTTTTACGACGCGGTAGGAGCCGTCGGGCTGCGTCGACGGTGACCTTCGACGCCCCGAGAAGGGTCGATTCTGAAAAAAATGCGACCTTCGACCTCAGAGGAGCCGTGTGATCCAGAAGTCGTCGCGACAAAAAATGTGAATCGCCGACAGGAATCGAAATTTTGGTTGCCAAAATGATTGATTTTCGACTCGGAAACGGCGTTAGATCACCTCGACAATTGACGGCGACGAGCGCCTCTGAGTGCCAATTCCAAAAAGTGGTCATATAAGCGATTCCGATGCCGGGCGAAAAGTTATGGCCATTTTACCGAAGGCGTGTCGGAATCCGTACGCATCGGGAGCCGCTGCCGCCCTCCGGGAGCGGAATCCGGCGTCGGATGGGAAATCTCCGAGTCCAGCCCAGGGCCGACCGGATCGGAGTGCCGATTCGGAATTGGGGCCTCGCGGGCGCTTCCGATCACCGGCGAGGAAATATCCACGTTTTAACCGAAGTGGTGACAAAATCGGTGTACTAGTACACACGGCCCGATGTGGCATTTCGGGCGCCACGATCGTAATTTCACGAGCTTGGCGTCTTCTCGACCGGCTCGGAGACGATTCTGAAGAGTGGTCACACAAGCGATTCTGATACCCAGGAGGAAAGTTATGCCCATTTCTTCCGTAAAAGGGGTGGGAGCAATCCGTCAGGGGTGGCGAATCGGCCATTTTCCCCGCCGACTCGTTTACGACGCGGGTAGGAGCCGTCGGGCCGAGTCAGAGGAGCCGTGTGATCCAGTTGACGTCGCGACAAAAAAACATAAATCGACGGCAGGAATCGAAATTTTGGTGGCTGAAACGATTGATTTTCGACAAAGAAACGGCGTGCGATCGCCTCGGCAATCGACGGCGACGAGCGCCTCTGAGTGCCGATTCCAAAAAGTGGTCATATAAGCGATTCCGATGCCCGGGCGGAAAGTTATGGCCATTTTACCGAAGGCGTGTCGGAATCCATGCGCATCGGGAGCCGCTGCCGCCCTCCGGGAGCGGAATCCGGGAGCCGAACAGGAAATCTCCGAGTCCATCCCAGGGCCGACTGGGTCAGAGTGCCGATTCGGAATTGGGGCCTCGCGGGCGTTTCCGATCACCGGGAGAGAAATATCCACGTTTTACCGAAGTGGTGAGAAAATCAGTGTCCTAGTACCCACGCACCGAGGTGGCATTTCGGGCGCCGGGCTCGGAATTTCACGAGACTGGCGTCTTCTCGACCGGGCGGAGAGACGATTCCGAAGAGTGGTCACACAAGCGATTCTGATACCCGGACGGAAAGTTATGCCCATTTCTTCCTAGAGGGGTGGGAGCAATTCGTTAGGGGTGGCGAATCTGCCATCTCCCGCGCACATGTTTACGACGCAGGTAGGAGCTCGGGCCGCGTCGACGGCGACCTTCGACCGCCGAGAAGGCCGGATTCTGAAAAAAATGCGACCTTCGACCTCAAAGGAGCCGTGTGATCCAGGAGACGTCGCGACAAAAAAACATGAATCGCCGACAGGAATCGAAATTTTGGTTGCCGAACGATTGATTTTTGACTCGGAAACGGCGTTCGATCGCCTCGGCAATTGACGGCGACGAGCGCCCCTGAGTGCCGATTCCAAAAAGTGGTCATATAAGCGATTCCGATGCCCGGCGGAAAGTTATGGCCGTTTTACCAAGGCGTGTCGGAATCCGTGCGCATCGGGAGCCGCTGCCGCCCTCCGGGAGCGGAATCCGGGCGCCGGACAGAAAATCTCTGAGTCCAGCCCAGGGCCGACCGGGTCGGAGTGCCGATTCGGAATTGGGGCCTCGCGGGCGGTTCCGATCACCGGGCGAGGAAATCCACGTTTCCGAAGTGGTGAGAAAATCGGTGTACTAGTACACACCCCGAGGTGGCATTTCGGGCGCCGGGCTCGGAATTTCACGAAACGGGCGTCTTCCCGACTGGCGCGGAGAGACATTCCGAAGAGTGGTCACACAAGCGATTCTGATACCCGGGCGAAAAGTTATGCCCATTTCTTCCGTAGAAGGGGTGGGAGCAATCCGTCAGGGGTGGCGAAATCGGCCATTTTCCCGCGCACTCTTTTACGAAGCGGGTAGGAGCCGTCGGGCCGCGTCGACGGTGACCTTCGACCGCCGAGAAGGGCCGATTCTGAAAAAAATGCGACCTTCGACCTCAGAGGAGCCGTGTGATCCAGGAGTCGTCGCGACAAAAAAATGTGAATCGCCGACAGGAATCGAAATTTTGGTTGCCGAAATGATTGATTTTCGACTCGGAAACGGCGTTCGATCGCCTCGGCAATTAATGACGACGAGCGACTCTGAGTGCCGATTCCAAAAAGTGGTCATATAAGCGATACCGATGCCCGGGCGAAAAGTTATTGCCATTTTACCGAAGGCGTGTCGGAATCCGTGCGCATCGGGAGCCGCTGCCGCCCTCCAGGAGCGGAATCCGGGCGTCGGACAGGAAATCTCCGAGTCCAGCCCAGGGCCGACCGGATCGGAGTGCCGATTCGGAATTGGGGCCTCGCGGGCAGTTCCGATCACCGGGCGAGGAAATATTCACGTTTTACCGAAGTGGTGAGAAAATCGGTGTACTAGTACACACGGCCCGATGTGGCATTTCGGGCACCGGGATCGAAATTTCACGAGCTTGGCGTCTTCTCGACCGGCTCGGAGAGACGATTCTGAAGAGTGGTCACACAAGCGATTCTGATACCCGGGAGGAAAGTTATGCCCATTTCTTCCGTAAAAGGGGTGGGAGCAATCCGTCAGGGGTGGCGAATCGGCCATTTTCCCGCGGACTCGTTTACGACGCGGGTAGGAGCCGTCGGGCCGAGTCGACGGCGACCTTCGACCGTCGAGAAGGCCGGATTCTGAAAAAAACGCGACCTTCGACCTCAGAGGAGCCGTGTGATCCAGGAGACGTCGCGACAAAAAAACGTGAATCGCCGGCAGGAATCGAAATTTTGGTGGCCGAAACGATTGATTTTCGACAAAGAAACGGGTGCGATCGCCTCGGCAATCAACGGCACGAGCGCCTCTGAGTGCCGATTGCAAAAAGTGGTCATATAAGCGATTCCGATGCCCGGGCGGAAAGTTATGGCCATTTTAACCGAAGGCGTGTCGGAATTCCGTGCGCATCGGAGCCGCTGCCCCCTCCGGAGCGAAATCCGGCGCCCGACAGGAAATCTCCGAGTCCAGCCCAGGGCCGACCGGGTCAGTGCCGATTCGGAATTGGGGCCTCGCGGCGGTTCCGATCACCGGGACGAGAAATATCCACGTTTTACCGAAGTGCTGAGAAAATCGGTGTCCTAGTACCCACGCCCCGAGTGGCATTTCGGGCGCCGGGCTCGGAATTTCACGAGACTAGCGTCTTCTCGACCGCGCGGAGAGACGATTCCGAAGAGTGGTCGCACAAGCGATTCTGATACCTGGGCGAAAAGTTATGCCCATTTCTTCCGTAGAATGGGTGGGAGCAATCCGTCAGGGGTGGCGAAATCGGCCATTTTCCCGCGCACTCGTTTACGACGCGGGTAGGAGCCGTCGGGCCGCGTCGACGGCGACCTTCGACTGCCGAGAAGGGCCGATTCTGAAAAAAGTGCGACCTTCGACCTCAGAGGAGCCGTGTGATCCAGGAGACGTCGCGACAAAAAAACGTCAATCGCCGACAGGAATCGAAATTTTGGTTGTCGAAACGATTGATTTTTGACTCGAAAACGGCGTTCGATCGCCTCGGCAAGCGATGGCGACGAGCGCCTCTGAGTGCCGATTCCAAAAAGTGGTCATATGAGCGATTCCGATCCCGGGGCAAAAGTTATGGCCGTTTTAACCGAAGGCGTGTCGGAATCCGTGCGCATCGGGAGGGCTGCCGCCCTCCGGGTGCGGAATCCGGGCGCCGGACAGGAATCTCCGAGTCCAGCCCAGGCCGACTGGGTCGAGTGCCGATTCGGAATTGGGGCCTCGCGGCGGTTCCGATCACCGGGGGAAGAAATTTCCACATTTTACCGAAGTGGTGAGAAAATCGGTGTACTAGTACCCACCCCCGAGGTGGCATTTCGGAGCGGGCTCGAAATTTCACGAGAATGGCGTCTTCTCGACCGCGCGGAGAGACGATTCCGAAGAGTGGTCACACAAGCGATTCTGATACCCGGGCGAAAAGTTATGCCCATTTCTTCCGTAGAATGGGTGGGAGCAATCCTCAGGGGTGCGAAATCGGCCATTTTCCCGCGCACGAGTTACGTCTATTTACCGCGGTAGGACCGTCGGCTGCGTCGACGGCGACCTTCGACTGCTGAGAAGGGCCGATTCTGAAAAAAGTGCGACCTTCGACCTCAGAGGAGCCGTGTGATCCAGGAGACGTCGCGACAAAAAAACGTCAATCGCGACAGGAACGAAATTTTGGTTGTCGAAACCATTGATTTTCGACTCGAAAACGGCGTTCGATCGCCTCGGAAATTGATGGCGACGAGCGACTCTGAGTGCCGATTCCAAAAAGTGGTCATATAAGCGATTCCGATGCCCGGGCGAAGTTATTTGCCGTTTTAACCGAAGGCGTGTCGGAATCTGTGCGCATCGGGAGCAGCTGCCGCCCTCCGGGTGCGGAATCCGGGCGCCGGACAGGAAATCTCCGAGTCCAGCCCAGGGCCGACTGGGTCGAGTGCCGATTCGGAATTGGGGCCTCGCGTGCGGTTCCGATCACTGGGCGAGAAAATCCACGTTTTACCGAAGTGGTGAGAAAATCGGTGTACTAGTACGCACGCCCCGAGGTGGCATTTCGGCGCCGGGCTCGAAATTTCACGAGAATGGCGTCTTCTCGATCGGCTCGGAGAGACGATTCCGAAGAGTGGTCACACAAGCGATTCTGATACCCGGGCGGAAAGTTATGCCCATTTCTTCCGTAGAAGGGGTGGGAGAAATCCGTCAGGGGTGGCGAAATCGGCCATTTTCCCTGGTACACGTTTACGACGCGTGTAGGAGCCGTCGGGCCGCGTCGATGGCGACCTTCGACCGCCGAGAAAGGCCGATTCTGAAAAAAATGCGACCTTCGACCTCAGAGGAGCCATGTGATCCAGGAGACGCGCGACAAAAAAATGTGAATCTCCGGCAGGAATCGAATTTTTGGTGGCCGAAACGATTGATTTTCGACTCGAAAACGGCGTCCGATCACCTCGTCAACTGCAAGCGTCGAGCGCCTCTGAGTGCCGATTCCAAAAAGTGGTCATATAAGCGATTTCGATGCCCGGGCGGAAAGTTATGGCCATTTTAAAACCGAAGGCGTGTCGGAATCGTGCGCATCGGAGCCGCTGCCGCCCTCCGGGAGCGGAATCCGGGCGCCGGACAGGAAATCTCCGAGTCCAGCCCAGGGCCGACTGGGTCGGAGTGCCGATTTAGAATTGGGGCCTGGCGGGCGGTTCCGATCACCGGGGCGCGGAATAATCTACGTTTTACCGAAGTGCATGGTGAGAAAATCGGTGGCCTAGTACCCACGCCCCGAGGTGGCATTTCGGGCGCCGGGCTCGGATTTTCATGAGACTGGCGTCTCCTCGTCCGGCGTGGAGAGAGGATTCTGAAGAGTGGTCCACAAGCGATTCTGATACCCGGGCGGAAAGCTATGTCCATTTCTTCCGTAGAAGGGGTGGGAGCAATCCGTCAGGGGTGGCGAAATCGGCCATTTTCCCCGCGCACACGTCGCTCGTTTACGACGCGGTAGGAGCCGTCGGTCCGCATCGACAGCGACCTTCGACCGCCGAGAATGGCCGATTCTGAAAAAAATGCGACCTTCGACCTCAGAGGAGCCGTGTGATCCAGGAGATGTCGCGACAAAAAAAACTGTGAATCGCCGACAGGAATCGAAATTTGGTTGCCGAAACGATGATTTTCGACTCGAAAAATTGTTTCGATCGCCTCGGCAATTAACGGCGACGAGCGCCTCTGAGTGCCGATTCCAAAAAGTGGTCATATAAGCGATTCCGATGCCCGGGCGGAAAGTTATTGCCGTTTTACCGAGACGTGTCGGAATCCGTGCACATCGGGAGCCGCTGCCGCCCTCCGGGAGCGGAATCCTGGCGCCGGACAGGAAATCTCCGAGTACAGCCTAGGGCCGACTGGGTCAGAGTGCCGATTCGGAATTGGAGCCTCGCGGGCGGTTCCGATCACCGGCCGAGGAAATATCCACGTTTTACCGAAGTGGTGAGAAAATAGGTGTACTAGTACCCACGCCCCGAGGTGGCATTTCGGACGCCGGGCTCGAAATTTCACGAGACTGGCGTCTTCTCGACCGGCTCAGAGAGACGATTCCGAAGAGTGGTCACACAAGCGATTCTGATACCCGGGCGGAAAGTTATGCCCATTTCTTCCGTAGAAGGGGTGGGAGCAATCCGTCAGGGGTGGCAAAATCGGACATTTTCCCGCGTACACGTTTACGACGCGGGTAGGAGCCGTCGGGCCGCGTCGATGGCGACCTTCGACCGCCGAGAAAGGCCGATTCTGAAAAAAATGCGACCTTCGACCTAAGAGGAGCCATGTGATCCAGGAGACGTCGCGACAAAAAAACGTGAATCGCCGGCAAGAATCGAAATTTTGGTGGCCGAAATGATTGATTTTCGACTCGAAAACGGCGTTCGATCACCTCGGCAATTGACGGCGACGAGCGCCTGTGAGTGCCGATTCCAAAAGTGGTCATATAGCGATTCCGATGCCCGGGCGGAAAGTTATGGCCGTTTTACAAACCGAGCGTGTCGGAATCCGTGCGCATCGTGAGCCGCTGCCGCCCTCCGGTCCGTGCGGAATCCGGGCGCTGGACAGGAAATCTCCGAGTGTAGCCCACGGCGGACGGGTCGGAGTGCCGATTCGGAATTGGGGCCTCGCGGCGGTTCCGATCACCGGCGAGGAATATCCACGTTTTACCGAAGTGGTGAGAAAATCGGTGTACTAGTACACACGCCCCGAGTGGCATTTCGGGTGTCCGAGCTCGGAATTTCACGAGACTGGCGTCTTCTCGACCGGCGCGGAGAGACGATTCCGAAGAGTGGTCACACAAGCGATTCTGATACCCGGGCGAAAAGTTATGCTCATTTCTTCCTAGAATGGGTGGGAGCAATCCGTCAGGGGCGGCGAAATTGGCCATTTCCCCGCGCACCCTACGTTCGTACGACGCGGGTAGGAGCCGTCGGCCGCGTCGACGGCGACCTTCGACTGCCGAGAAGGGCCGATTCTGAAAAAAGTGCGACCTTCGACCTCAAGGAGCCTGTGATCCGGAGACGTCGCGACAAAAAAACGTCAATCGCCGACAGGATCGGAAATTTTGGTTGTCGAAACGATTGATTTTCGACTCGGAAACGGCGTCGGATCACCTCGCAATCGACCGCGTCAGCGCCTCTGAGTGCCTTTCCAAAAAGTGGTCATATAAGCGATTCCGATGCCCGGGCGGAAAGTTATGGCCATTTTAACCGAAGGCGTGTCGGAATCCGTGCGCATCGGGAGCCGCTGCCGCCCTCCGGGAGCGGAATCCGGCGCCGGACAGGAAATCTCCGAGTCCAGCCCGGGCCGACCGGGTCGGAGTGCCGATTTGGAATTGGGGCCTCGCGGGCGGTTCCGATCACCGGGCGAGGAAATATCCACGTTTTACCGAAGTGCATGGTGAGAAAATCGGTGTCCTCCACGCCCCGAGGTGGCATTTCAGGCGCCGGGCTCGGATTTTCATAGACTGGCGTCTCTCTCGTACGGCGCGGAGAGACGTTTCCGAAGAGTGGTCACCCAAGCGATTCTGATACCCGAGCGGAAGTTATGTCCATTTCTCGTAGAAGGGGTGGGAGCAATCCGTCAGGGGTGGCGAAATCGGCCATTTTTACGCGCACTCGTTTACCGACACGGGTAGGAGCCGTCGGGCCGCGATCGACGGCGACCTTCGACCGCCGAGAAGGGCCGATTCTGAAAAAAATGCGACCTTCGACCTCAGAAGAGCCGTGTGATCCAGGAGACGTTGCGACAAAAAAACGTGAATCGCAGAAGGAATCGAAATTTTGGTTGCCGAAACGATTGATTTTCGACTCGAAAACGACGTTCGATCGCCTCGGCAATTGACGGCGACGAGCGCCTCTGAGTGCCGATTCGAAAAAGTGGTCATATAAGCGATTCCGATGCCCGGGCGGAAAGTTATGGCCTTTTTCGTTTTAACGAAGGCGTGTCGGAATCCGTGCACATCGGGAGCTGCTGCCGCCCTCCGGGAGCGGAATCCGGGCGCCGGACAGAAAATCTCCGAGTCCAACCCAGGGCCGACTGGGTCAGAGTGCCGATTCGGAATTGGAGCTTCGCGGGCGGTTCCGATCACCGGCCGAGGAAATATCCACGTTTACGAAGTGGTGAGAAAATAGGTGTACTAGTACCCACGCCCGAGGTGGCATTTCGGGCGCCGGGCTCGAAATTTCACGAGACGGCGTCTTCTCGACCGGCTCAGAGAGACAATTCCGAAGAGTGGTCACACAAGCGATTCTGATACCCGGGCGGAAAGTTATGCTCATTTCTTCGTAGAAGGGGTGGGAGCAATCCGTCAGTGGTGGCAAAATCGGACATTTTCCGCGTACACGTTTACGACGCGGGTAGGAGCCGTCGGGCCGCGTCGATGGCGACCTTCGACGCGAGAAAGGCCGATCTGAAAAAAATGCGACCTTCGACCTCAGAGGAGCCATGTGATCCAGGAGACGTCGCGACAAAAAAACGTGAATCGCGGCAGCAGGAATCGAAATTTTTGTGCCGAAACGATTGATTTTCGACTCGAAAACGGCGTTCGATCGCCTCGGCAATGACGGCGACGAGCGCCTCTGAGTGCCGATTCCAAAAAGTGGTCTATAGCGATTCCGATGCCCGGGCGGAAAGTTATGGCCGTTTTACCGAAGGCGTGTCGGAATCCGTGCGCATCGGGAGCCGCTGCCGCCCTCCGGGTGCGGAATCCGGGCGCTGGACAGGAAATCTCCGAGTGTAGCCCAGGGCGGACCGGGTCGGAGTGCCGATTCGGAATTGGGGCCTCGCGGCGGTTCCGATCACCGGGCGAGGAAATATCCACGTTTTACCGAAGTGCATGGTGAGAAAATCGGTGTCCTAGTACCCACTCCCCAAGGTGGCATTTCGGGCGCCGGGCTGGGAATTTCATGAGACTGGCGTCTCCTCGTCCGGCGCGGAGAGACGATTCCGAAGAGTGGTCACACAAGCGATTCTGATACCTGGGCGGAAAGTTATGTCCATTTCTTCCGTAGAAGGGGTGGGTGCAATCCATCAGGGGTGGCGAAATCGGACATTTTCCCGCGCACTCGTTTACGACGCGGGTAGGAGCCGTCGGGCCGCATCGACGGCGACCTTCGACCTCCGAGAAGGGCCGATTCTGATAAAAATGCGACCTTCGACCTCAGAGGAGCCGTGTGATCCAGGAGACGTCGCGACAAAAAAAATGAATCGCCGACAGGAATCGAAATTTTGGTTGCCGAAACGATTGATTTTCAACTCGAAAAAGGCGTTCGATCGCCCGGAAATTGACAGCGACGAACGCCTCTGAGTGCCGATTCCAAAAAGTGGTAATATAAGCGATTCCGATGCCCGGGCGGAAAGTTATGGCCGTTTTACCGAAGGCGTGTCGGAATCCGTGCACATCGGGAGCCGCTGCCGCCCTCCGGGAGCAGAATCCGGGCGCGGACAGGAAATCTCCGAGTCCAGCCCAGGGACGACTGGTCGGAGTGCCGATTCGGAAATGGGGACTCGCGGGCGGTTCAGATCACCGGGCGAGGAAATATCGACGTTTTACGAACGTGTGTGAGAAAATCGGTGTACTAGTACCACGCCCCGAAGTGGCATTTCGGGCGCGGGCTCGAAATTTCACGAGACTGGCGTCTTCTCGACCGGCGCGAGAGAGACGAATCCGAAGAGTGGTCACACAAGCGATTCTGATACCCGGGCGGAAAGTTATGCCCATTTCTTTCGTAGAAGGGGTGGGAGCAATCCGTCAGGGGTGGCAAAATCGGCCGTTTTCCCGCGTACACGTTTACGACGCAGGTAGGAGCCGTCGGGCCGCGTCGAGGGCGACCTTCGACCGCCGAGAAAGGCCGATTCTGAAAAAAATGCGACCTTCGACCTCAGAGGAGCCCTGTGATCCAGGAGACGTCGCGACAAAAAAACGTGAATCGCCGGCAGGAATCGAAATTTTGGTGGCCGAAACGATTGATTTTAGACTTGGAAACGGCGTCCGACCACCTCGTCAATCGACGGCGTCGAGCGCCTCTGAGTGCCGATTCCAAAAAGTGGTCATATAAGCGATTCCGATGCCCGGGCGGAAAGTTATGGCCATTTTACCGAAGGAGTGTCGAAATCCGTGCGCATCGGGAGCCGCTGCCGCCCTCCGGGAGCGGAATCCGGGCGCCGGACAGGAAATCTCCGAGTCCAGC
>JACBKR010002739.1:0-33172 GCA_014218235.1 Colocasia esculenta | reverse complement strand
TCCGCTTCGAATTTCAAACAGGTATAGAAAGCCTTCACCAAATCTAGATAGCTTGCCTTTGAAATAGTCACCATCTTTGTCCATTTCATTCTCTACATTGCTGCTGCCACACTGTGCATTCCGTTCTTCTCCAAATCAGCCACATCTACTGCCTTGTTACCGCATAGCTTCATCTTCACCGCTGCAAACCTCTCTTGCTGCTCTGTTATGAGGAACGCGGAGCTGTAACTGCCAACAGTGCCGGAGACCCCAGAAACCGCCATGGAATTGAACAAAGAGATGTTCTGGAGGATTGTGGGAAGGAGTAGAATAGAAGTGTTAGTTATGGGTCCTCAAGCCAATCATAACTTGTACAATCTTGTTCTTTGATAACAATAATAAGCTTTTATATTCGTTATGTGTAATTCGTTTATCGTTTCATTATGAAGTCCATGAATATGCGCAATGGATATTAATTATGATGAGATCATAACAATGAGATTAATATCTTTAAACGTATATTCTAATTGTTCCTGGTCGGAGGATATCGAGAAGGACATGATATCGGTTAGGCTAGTATAGGTTGCACCTGCTCATATGATGAGGGTGGCTGGTCTCATAGTCACTTGTGTGGGGACACTAAGGTGAATCTGTAGGTGCTCATTAGGGAATGAGTTCACTGAATGATCCGTTATGAATCGCTGGATGGTAATGTTACCTAACTGTCAACCAGCTAGATTCATTGTCACAGTGGCGTGATTGGTCCTTAGACCTGAGACACCAAGGACACCTTGTTGGTGGACTTCTGGGTTTTGACCTTGACTTATAGATCTCTAGCCATGAGGTCTTAATCAGTTAAGTGTTCGGATCTAGCGAAATACCTTCGAAGGTGATTGTGTGGTCAATATGGGATCGCTCGCTCTCGGTAATAGGAGAGTGAATGCTCTACGGAAGGATGCCTGATAGTCCCTGGCCAGGGCAAGACTACTTATCAGAAAAGGAGTTTTTGATATAGTTATGCGGCATCTAAACCGAGTGAGTGTGCAATTTAGGGTTTGACAGTTGACCATACCCTAAGTGCACTCGGGAGCATTGTACGAGCGAAGGATTATAGTCACGTGGTAACTGATGATACAAAAAGTTCCTTGAATGGGTTGCTGAACCCCAATGCTTTCCAGGATCAAGTGGTGTTACTTGGCACCCAACTTGATTGGAAGCCCGGTCAATTATCGTGAGACGATAATTGATTGTGTAATTAATTAATATGAGATGTTAATTAATTACCATAAGTCAATAGAGTTATTGAGCTTAATGGGCTGAAAACTGGACTAGCAGTTGGGCCTAGAGGGTCACACGCATAAGAGTTCCGAGCAGACTGGGCAAGGTGTTCTTTATAGACAATGACTGGGTTTTGTGAAAAACCGCGGTGTCTATAAATATACGCTGAGAGTTAAACCCTGGGCCAAGCTCCAGGCTTAACCCTAGCCGCCCCCCTCCTCTCTCTCTCCCAGGGCGCCCCCCACCCTCTCTCTCCTCTCTCCAGCACATGGTGGAGCTGAGATCCGGGAGACGCGTGGAGAACGAGGAGATCCCGTCTGCGTCCGGAGCTCGCGTGGATACGTCTAGAGGCCGGACACTTGAACGGCTTGAAGCACTGGCGCCTCCTGCGCCACCTCCTCCCCGGATTCGGGAGTTTCGCAACCCCGCAAAGGTAAAGATCGGATCTTCCTGTGCGCGGGTTCACAGTTTTTGTTCGATCCGACTGCCGGCAACGATATCTATCTGTGGAAATCACGTTTCCGCTGCTCTCTGTGCGTTTCCTTACAGTGGTATTAGTGCCAGGTTGCTGGTTTGGTCGGAATTGGCGTTGTATGAACGTTATTTCATGCGTTTTCGTCAATCGCATTCTGCATGAATCACCAAGTTTGCTGCGTTCCTGGGTCGTCATGGGATGAACAACAGGTTCTTGATGCTTGAGAATCGTTCTCGGTATCAAGGGCTTCGTAGAGAACCCTTTGGGACGTCGTTTGGCCCTCTGTAGAGGTTGAACGGACATCTGCAAGAACCCTCCTGTTCTGATTTCACCTTCTTGGACAGTCCAAGAATGGGGCGATTACTGCCTGGATGAGTTCTATAGATACTCCAAATGAACCCAGGACGTCGGAGGCGGAGGTGATCCCATCCCGGGCGTTGGACGGCCGGAATCCGGCGTCACGAAAAGGATGGGAATGGCCTCCAAAAGGGGGTTTTCGCAGGGGCTCGGGAAGGAGGTTCTGGGGGTTCTGGGGCCACGGCGGGTGATCGCCGGCGTCGCCGGTGCTATTGGCGGTCGCCGGTGGAGGCGCGATGGTCGGCGGGGTTGCCCGCTCAGGCCCTGCGCCGGGGGGGCGGCGGCAGCTAGGGTTTCGCCCTAGCCGCGCCCCCCCATTCGGGGCGGAGGGGGTGACTGGCCCAAAACCCATTTTTTAAGTTTTTTATTGTTTTTAAATTGTTTAAAAAACCAGAAAAATTCTTAAAATCCAGAAAATTCTGAAAATTATTTGAGAGTCTTTAAAAGTGTTTAGCTCTCTGTAAATTAATTTTCAGATATTTGACCCAAGTTTAATTAGTTTAAGAAATTCTAAAGTTGTATTAGTCATTTCCTTTTATCTAATTATGCATATTAATTAGTTTGAGAATGTGATCTCATTAAATTAATTAACCGTAAATTTTGGCGAATTCATGCAGTAACGGGATGACGTTTATCTAATGTTGATTAGATGCTATCCATATTAGCTAAATTGCTTAGTTAAATGGGTTTCAAAGTATATTATTATATTTTTGAAGTAAAAATATTTCACAAGTAATTATGTGATAATTGCTTGTGATGCATGTGATGTGTGGATGGATGGTCATGGACTTAGATATCATGTGATGATTGTTATGGTTAATGGCAATGATGTAATTTATGAGGACTGCGTGCCTCCCTCTCTCCCTCCATTGAATCTGGGTTGTACATTCTATCTCCCTCTTATATGTACCCCCTTGAGTTGTCAAGGTTTTCTTATTATCTGATGTACATTTATGGGCTACGAGCCCAATTTAATATTACTTGTAATTTTAAGAAGCGGATTGGCGGAGATGGAGGAGAGTACCATGCAGGACCTTGCTGGAGATAAAGTTACATCAAGCTAAAGCATCAGATGCGGGGCTGCCATTTGTCACCATATTTGTGGATTACCAACTGGCTCTGGTAATGCCACTCTAGGTTAAAGTCCATGATCATCCATCGTTTTCTTCATATATATGATAGGTGTGGAATGTGCTTTGATATATATAATTAAATATATGAATTCCAAATTCTATATATCAATAGCATGCAGATATAAAGACCAAGATAAAATATGTCAAAATCCCTCCTCGTTTAAATTTTAAGCCGTAGCGTAATCATTGAGAATGAATTACGTGGCCCTCCATCATTATAGTTTTAGGATTGCCATTAGATCGGGCAAGTTTGTTGTGCTATCCACAAGGCTTGCAAATCTGATGACAGACTAAGACTATGGCATAGTGATGTCTTAAACGGGATAGAGGAATGGTGTAGCTTTGTTGTGCTATCCACAAGGGCTACATCCAAATCTATGCTCGTTACGCAATGATGGTACTGCTTAGACTGGATTTAATGACTTGTTGTGCTATCCACAAGGTCATTTAAATTCAGGGCCAAAATAAGATCGGATATTGCAAGAGTTGCAAGTGTCAAGGGTGACCGCTTTCAGATCATAGTATGGTTGTTGTGCTATCCACAAGATCATGCATGAGTCTGTGAGATTCCGATCCCCACTAGGAGACCGTCGGTGTCTCCATTCTGTATATCTAAGGGTTATACAGTCTGTCGGAAAATAGTGGGAGCTAATCTTGATTAAAGTCCTAATCTAGATTTAATTATTATTATGAACATTTGCTAGTTGTGTTTACATTTCCTTATAGGTAAAATGTCAAAGGTAACCCACTCCGTGGCATACTGGATGCCAACAAATTGACAGGCCCGAACTACTCGGAATGGCTCAAGAACCTGAAGATTGTCCTCAGGTCTGAGCGCATTGCCTATGCCTGGAAGGTGAGTTTAGCTGAGATGCTAAACATGCTGAAGACTGCTGAGGGCAACCTTAGAAGGAAAAGCCCACTGTTCTCATGGTTGGAAAGTCCAACAAGAAGAGGAGAGCAGGGCAAGCCTTTAGAAAGGCAATGCAAAAGCAGTCTAAGCAGAAACAAAAGAAGGACATAAGTAAAGGAGAAGAAAAAGGGCGAGTGCTTCCACTACAAGAAAAATGGGCACTGGAAAAGAAATTGCAAGGACTATCTTGCAATGAAGGCTCAGGAGAAGCAGAAGCTTGGCGAAGCTTCAGTATCTATATGATAGATCTTCATGTCTATTAGAGATTCCACATCTTGGTTTTAGACACTGGATGTGCTTCTCATGTCTGCAATGATGTGCAGTGGTTGACAAGTAGAAGGAAGCTGAGCAAGGGCGAGGTGAACTTGAGGCTTATAAACGGCGCAAGTGTTGCGCACCATACTGTGGGGACAGTGAAGCTCAAGTTACCCTCAGGAGATTTATTTCATTAGATGATTGCTACTTTGTGCCTAGCATTATTAAGAACATTGTTTCTGTTTCTTGTTTAGACAGAATTGGATACAAGTTACCATTGAGAACAATAGTTGTTCAGTTTATTTGAGAAATAAACTAGTTGCTTTAGCAAGTTTGGTGAATGGTTTGTATCTACTTGATGTCTTATGCAAATCTCCATGTTGATGTTTCTCCTAAGAGAAGTAAGATAGTGTGAACTGGCTACTTGTGGCATTGTGGCTTGGTCACATTGGCGAGAATAGCTTCAAAAGTTGCATAAGAATGGATACTTGGATCCATTTGATTATGAATCATATGCAACTTGCGAATCCTGTTAATGGGTAAGTTGACCAAATCTCCATTTAGTGGACATGGAGATAGGGCCAAGGACATATTGGAACTAATACACTCGGATGTATGTGGTCCAATGTCTACCCAAGCCAAGGGTGGCTACTCATATCATTACATTCACGGATGACTACTCAAGGTTCGGATTTGTTTACTTAATGAAGTACAAATCTAAAGCCTTTGGAAATTCCAAGAATTTAAGAATGAAGTTGAGAAGCAAACTGGAAAGAGTATTAAAATCCTACGGTCAGACCGAGGAGGTGAATACTTAAGTACAGAGTTCACACAATTCTTAAAGGACAATGGTATCCTTCTCAATGGACTCCTCCCTATACACCACAGATGAATGGTGTATCGGAAAGGAGAAATCGACCTTGTTGGATGGTGTGATCCATGATGAGCCGTTCACAGTTACCAGTTTCCTTATGGGGATATGCGCTAGAGTCAGCGGCATATCTGCTGAACAGAGTTCCCAGTAAATCTGTGTCTTCCACTCCATATGAGATATGGAAGGGTAGAAAGCCTGATTTTAAACATGTTAAAATCTGGGGCTGTCCTGCCCAGTGAGGAGACATGACCCAGATAAACTGGAATCCAGAACCGATAAGTGCAGGTTTTTTGGATACCCAAAAGAAACGTTTGGGTACTACTTTTACCATCCTGGTGAACAAAGAGTGTTTGTCGCCAGGAGAGCTGTCTTTGGAAGAGAAGTACCTTACCCAAGAGGACAGTCGGAGTAAAGTAGATCTAGAAGAGGTTCTAGATCCACAAATTGTGCAAAGTCCACCAGGTGAAACATCGGTTCCGGAACCTGTTCAGGAATATACACGCATTCAGCGTAGGTCTGGTAGAGTACCTAGACAGCCTGAAAGATATGTTGGACATATCAGTGAAGGCATGTCTTATGATGAGGATGATGATCCAAAGACCTACCAAGAGGCTGTTGATTGTTCTCAGTCAGGGAAATGGCGCGGATGCCATGAATTCTGAGATGCAGTCCATGTACACCAACCAAGTTTGGAATTTGGTAGACTTGCCCGAAGGTATTGTACCTATTGGGTGCAAGTGGATCTTTAAGAAAAGATCGGTGCAGATGGACAGATCGACACTTATAAGGCAAGGTTGGTGGCAAAGGGGTATCGTCAAAGGCAAGGAATTGACTATGATGAAACTTTCTCACCAGTTGCTATGATAAAGTCGATCAGAATTCTTCTTGCCATTGCTGCATACTTTGATACGAGATCTGGCAGATGGATGTAAAAACCGCTTTCCTTAATGGAAACATTGAGGAGGAAGTGTATATGATACAACCTGAGGGTTTTACATCCAAGAGTGTCCAGACAAAGTATGCAAGCTTCAAAGATCCATCTATGATTGAAGCAAGCTTCTCGTAGTTGGAACATAAGGTTGATGAGGCTATCAAATCTTATGACTTCATTAAGAATGAAGATGAACCATGTGTGTATAAGAAAATCAGTGGGAGTGCTATCACTCTTCTCGTACTTTACGTTGATGACATCTTACTCATGGGAATGATGTAGGGATGCTATCATCAGTAAAGGTTTGTGGTGTCAAAGAACTTCTCCATGAAGGATTTGGGAGAAGCATCCTACGTATAGGAATACGTATCTATAGAGATAGATCTAAGAGGATGCTTGGCTTGACCCAATCCATGTACATAGATACCATTGTCAAAAGGTTTGGCATGGAAAATTCCAAGAGAGGTCTCATACCTATGAGACATGGGATTATTCTCTCTAAGGAGCAGTCTCCTAAGACTCCTGAAGAGAGGGCAGCCATGGATAAGTCCCCTATGCCTCGGCTATAGGGTCTATCATGTATGCCATGCTATGTACAAGGCCTGATGTGGCATTTGCTCTAAGTGTTACGAGCAGATATCAGGCAAATCCAGGTGAAACACACTGGATGGCTGTGAAATGTATCCTTAAGTACTTGAGAAGGACTAAGGATATATTTCTGGTCTATGGAGGAGGGGACTTGAAACTTCGGGCATATACTGACTCGAGTTTCCAGTCAGACCAGATGATAGCAAGTCTACATCTGGTTTGTGTTCACTTTGAACGGGGGTGCAGTGAGCTGGAAGAGTTCCAAGCAAGAAACCACTGCAGACTCGACGACAGAAGAAGCGGAGTACATTGTTGCAGCTGAAGCCGCCAAGGAGGCAGTGTGGATGAAGAAGTTCATCACCGACCTTGGTGTGGTGCCAGGTGACTCTGATCCAATCCCATTGCTGTGTGACAACAATGGGCCATTGCGCAAGCGAAAGAGCCGCGGTCTCATCAGAAGTCGAAGCACATTTGAGGCGATTTACCTGATCAGGGAGATAATCACTAGAGGAGATGTACTGGTGGAAAGAGTTCCTTCAGTCGACAACATTGCAGATCCATTGACGAAGCCTCAATTGTGTTTGAGCGCCACCTTGAGTCAATGGGTTAAGGCTTAAAGGTGATTGGCTTTAGTCCAAGGAGATTGTTAGTTATGGATGTCCTCAAGCCAATCATAACTTGTACAATCTTGTTCTTTGATACAAATAATAAGCTTTTATATTCGTTATGTGTAATTCGTTTATCGTTTCATTATGAAGTCCATGAATATGCGCAATGGATATTAATTATGATGAGATCATAACAATGAGATTAATATCCTTTAAACGTATATCTTAATTGTTCCTAGTCGGAGGATATCCGAGAAGGACATCGGATATCCGGTTAGGCTAGTACAGGTTGCACCTGCTCATATGATGAGGGTGGTGGTCTCATAGTCCTTGTTGTTGGGGACACTAAGGTGAATCTGTAGGTGCTCATTAGAGAATGAGTTCACTGAACTGATCCGTTATGAATCGCTGGATGGTAATGTTACCTAACTGTCAACCAGCTAGATTCATTGTCACAGTGGCGTGATTGGTCCTTAGACCTGAGACACCAAGGACACCTTGTTGGTGGACTCGGGTTTTGACCTTGACTTATAGCTCTAGCCATGAGGTCTTAATCAGTTAAGTGTTCGGATCTAGCGGAATACCTTCGAAGGTGATTGTGTGGTCAATATGGGATCGCTCGCTCTCGGTAATAGGAGAGTGAATGCTCTACGAAAGGATGCCTGATAGTCCTGGCCAGGGCAAGACTACTTATCAGAAAAGGAGTTTTTTGATATAGTTATGCGGCATCTAAACCGAGTGAGTGTGCAATTTAGGGTTTGACAGTTGACCATACCCTAAGTGCACCGGGAGCATTGTACGAGCGAAGGATTATAGTCAGTGGTAACATGATGATACAAAAGGTTCCTTGAATTGGTTGCTGAACCCCAATGCTTCCAGGATCAAGTGGTGTTGCTTGGCACCCAACTTGATTGGAAGCCCGGTCAATTATCGTGAGACGATAATTGATTTGTAATTAATTAATATGAGATGTTAATTAATTACCATAAGTCAATAAAGAGTTATTGAGCTTAATGGGCTGAAAACTAGACTAGCAGTTGGGCCTAGAGGTCACACGCATAAGAGTTCCGAGCAGACTGGGCAATGTGTTCTTTATAGACAATGATTGGGTTTTTGTGAAAAACCGTGGTGTCTATAAATATACACTGAGAGTTAAACCCTGGGCCAAGCTCCAGGCTTAACCCTGGCCGCCCCCCTCCTCTCTCTCTCCCAGGGCGCCCCCCACCCTCTCTCTCCTCTCTCCGGCACATGGTGGAGCTGAGATCCGGGAGACGGGGAGAACGAGGAGATCCCGTCTACGTCCGGAGCTCGTGTGGATACGTCTAGAGGCTGGACACTTGAAAGGCTTGAAGCACCGGCGCCTCCTGCGCCACCTCCTCCCCGGATTCGAGAGTTTCGCAACCCCGCAAAGGTAAAGATCGGATCTTCCTGTGCGCGGGTTCACGGTTTTTGTTCGATCCGACCGCCGGCAACGATATCTATCGTGGAAATCGCGTTTCGCTGCGCTCTATGTTTCCGTACAAGAAGCCCCAAGAGATTTGGGGTGAACAGAGGGATTCTTTCGAGATCACATAGAGAGAATGCTGGAGTCGATAGGTTTATCGTTCAGGCAAGTCGAAAGAGAAGAATCCCTTCGTTCCAGGCAAGTCGATAGGGTCTTGATGGAATGTCTTGAACGGCTTGAAGCACCGGCTCCTCCTGCGCCACCTCCTCCCCGGATTCGAGAGTTTCGCAAACCCGCAAAGGTAAAGATCGGATCTTCCTGTGCGCGGGTTCACGGTTTTGTTCGATCGACCGCCGGCAACGATATCTATCGTGGAAATCGCGTTTCCGCTGCGCTCTATGCGTTTCCTTACAAGAAGCCTCAAGAGATTTGGGTCGTGAACAGAGGGATTCTTTCGAGATCACATAGAGAGAATGCTGAGTCGATAGGGTTATCGTTCCAGGCAAGTCGAAAGAGAAGCATCCTATCGACTTGCCTCTTTCGACTAATTTCCTTCTAAGAGACGTAAATCTCTCTTCAGGTAAGACTTTGTAAAGATGTCTGCCAATGATTTAAAGTATCTATAAAAGAACTATTTATATTTCCATTAGCTACATGATCTATATGAAATGATATCTAACCTCTATATGCCTTGTTCTGGAGTTCTGGACTGGATTTTGTTGAGATTTATTGCACTGGTGTTGTCGCACAGCAATGGAATGGTCTTGATGTTGCAGTCCATAATCCTCAAGTTGTTGTTTTATCCATAGAGTAGTGAGTGTAACAGCTTCCAGCAGCTATGTACTCAGCTTCAGCTGTGATAGTGCTACTAAATTTACTTCTTTGAGGACTATGAGATTAAGCTCCTGCAAGAAATTGACAACTTCCACTGGTTGCTTTTTCTATCTACCTTGCATCCAGCATAGTCAGCATCAGAATATCCTACTAAACTAATTTCGCATGATTTTGATACCACAAACCTAGATCATGAGTTCTAGCTAAATATCTAAGATCCTTTGACAGACATTAAGTGAGATTCCTTAGGATCAGCTTGATATCAGCACACATGCATACACTAAATAAAATATCAGGTCGACTAGCAGTTAAGTAAAGTAATGACCCTATCATACCTCTGTAAAGTTTTTGATCTTACCTTTCTTACCATCTTTCTCCTGTCTAACCTTGTAGATGGCTCATTGGTGTGGACAGTGGCTTTGCATTTTCGAATCCAAATTTCTTTAATAATTCTGGTGTATTGCTTGGCAGATGTGTGTGCCTTCTTGCCTTGCTTGATTTGAAGTCCAAGGAAATAATTAAGTTCCCCCATCATACTCATTTCGAATTCTCCCTGCATAAGCTTTTCAAAATACTTGCACAGAGATTCATCAGTAGATTCGAATTATTATATCATCCACAAGATTTGCCAAGCAATATATTTTTGACTTTGACTTAATAAATAAAGTGTTATCTACCTGCCTCTGATAAAACTATGGTTATAAAAAATGCACTAAGCCTTTCAACCATGCTCTAGGTGCTTACTTTAAACCATATAAGGCTTATGCATTTAAAAACATGATTGAAAATTCTACATCATCAAGACGAGGATGTTGTTCTAATAGACTTCCTCCTTTATATAACCATTTAAAAAAGTAGATTTACATCCATTTGAAAAATCTTTAAATCTAATGCAGATGCATATGCAAGTAAATTCTAATAGCCTCAAGTCTAGCCACTGGTGCATAGGTTCATCGAAATCTATGCCTTCCTCTTGGGAATAGCCTTGAGCAACCAGTCTAGCCTTATTTCTAGTGATAACACCAGCTTCATCCATTTGTTCCTGAACACCCATTTGGTGCGAATCACAGGATGATCTGATGGTCTCGGAATAAGGGACCACACTTGGTTCCTCTGAACTGATTAAGTTCATCTTGCATGGCTAAAATCCAAGATTCACCAAACAATACTTCATTGACTGTCTTCGGCTCATTTGAGAAACAAATGCTAGATAGTCACATGGAATAACATTACCTCTTGTTCTTACCCCAACAGATGGATCTCCAATGATGGTGTTTCTTGGATGATCCTTCTTGTATCTTCATTCCTTTGGAACATCACTATGAGATATTTCTTTCTGTTGTAGTTCTTCCAAGGGTGGATCTTCAATATCCTTGATGGATGTATCCTTCAGTTTCTGGATAATTATCTGCATCATCATCACTATCTACTTCCTTTCTCAGGAAGGGTTAGATTCATCAAAAATAACATGGACAGTGTGTCAATTAAAAACTTTGTTTATTAAAGACTCTATAACCTTTAGGTTTAGAAGCATTACCCCTGAATATTCCTTCATCAAATTGGAATCTAACTTACCAATATTTCTCTTACCATTATTGTGATGAAGCAAGGGCATCCGAACATCCTGAAGTGACTAATCTTGGGCTCTTTTGCTTGTAAAGTTCATACGCTGTCTTTCAGGATGGCCTTATCATCACTCTATTTATTATGTAACATGTTGTGTTAATCGCTTCAGCCCAGAAATATCTTGGAAGATTATATTCAGATAATATAGTTCTGCCATATCCAAAATGTTCTATTCTTCCTCTCAGCTACTCCATTCTGCTGTGGTGTCCTTGGTGTTGAGAAGTTATGCTCAATCCTTGATCATCACAGAATTTGCGAACTTTTCATTTTGAAATTCTCCTCCATGATTTGATCGAATACTAATTATACTGAACTTCCTATCCTTCAAACTTTCTTACTGAACTTAACAAAGCTGTCAAACATGTCATCTTTATGCTCCAGAATGATACCCATGTAAATCTTGAATACTCAACTATCACAAATCCAAAATTCTTCCTCTAAGGCTGGTGGTACTCATCGGCCCAAATAAATCCATATGCAGTAGCTCTAATGGTTTGGAGGTGGTTACTACTGTCTTCGACCTGAAAGATGACTTTGCATGCTTCCCTTTTGCACAAGGTTCATACACCTTCTATTCTTGAGCTTATTTTGGCCAAACCTTCCACTAGATTTCGCTTGATCAATTTTCTAATTCCATCCAAACTGTAATGACCCAATCTCCTGTGCCATAGTTTAGCTGATTGAGCTTTTTTTGCTACAAGACATACATCCTGATCCTTCAACTCTTCCAAAAAAGCACATATAGATTCTTTTCTCTGCGGCTTTGAACACTGTTACACCATCTTTCATAATTATGCACTTCGACTCTTGAAACCTAATTTGGTGACCCTTGTCACACAAACTCACTGATACTATCAAATTGTGCTTGAGTCCTTGAACACACAGCACATCTTCAATGAGAGTTCTGCTTTGGCTACCAACTGGTCCACAGCCGATCACTGTTCCTTTTCCATTATTGCCATACGTCACTATACCTTCTTCATCTTTAATGGAAGAAAATAATCTTCTGTTCCTTGACATGTGCCTTGAGCACCCGCTATCCAGGTACCACTTCGATGCTTTAAGGCTTCCCTACAATTAAAACACTAGGATTTAGGTACCCAAGATCTTTTGGTCCTTACTGGTTAGTTTCCTCATTTTTCCTTTTGGGTATCCATTTTAGGTGTTTAGTTGTACATGTTATTTTAGTATGCCTAATTATTACAATGACTACAGTAAGATATTTACTTATTTTTCAGTTGAGATGTACTTAAAGTTGGATTTATATTAGTATTTTATTATCTACAACATTTGGGTTGGATAGATTGTAGGATGTATTATTGTTTCCTTATTATCTGGTGGAGTATATCCTAAACCATACTTTTCTTACCCGATCTTCTAGCTCCTTTTAATTAAAGTTGATTTACCATTTAAAACTTTTCAATTGCATTAGTTAAATATTCATTTACTTAGTTAGTGCGTCAACTCCTATTTAAGTTGTTTAAAGTTTCCTGATTTTCCAGATTTGCTATTTGTTCATTTTTAACTTTTAGATCTTCACATAACAATCATTTCTCCTTTAATTCTGAGATTTATTTTCTAACTGCTCAGTTTCAGATTTTAGATTTGAGTTTGTGATTTCTAAACATGCATGACTTTTCTTGGTGGTTTCTAATAATTACACACATCTTTATATTTACTGTATAGTTCATTAAATGCATCTTCTAAACTATCAGAATCAGATTCATTACAGGGAACTAAATGAAGAATAGAGGTTACTTTTCTTCTATGTTGCCATGAAGGCCAGGTTGGCCTTTCTTCTTCTTCTTCACTGGAGCTTGACTCACTGTGTGAGTTGTTGTCGTTGCTCCATGCAGCTGCCAGACTTCTCTTACTATTTCCTGAATTTCTTTGAGTGGTCCTTCTCTTGAATTTGTTTTTTCAGCTTCGGACATTTTACCTTGAGTGTCCTGGCTTCTTACATTCGTAGCATATAGGTTCTGACTTCTTAATCTCTTTTCTTTCAGGTTCCTGAAATCTTTCCCTTTCTTAAAATATCTTCTTCCATATTGATATTTCTTCTTAGCCAATATCTGCTGCAATCTTCTAGATAGGAGAGCTTCTTAATCTCGCTATTCTCACTGCTACCTCATCTTCTGACTCTTCTTAAGAGCTACCTTTGTAGCTTTTAGCGCGTTGCTATGCTTCTTTCTGCTAGAGGATTCTCCAAGCCTCTCCATATTTATTTCATGGGCCTTAGTGATCCGATAAGCTTCTCAAGTGACATTCTCTTTAAGTCGTTAGCTTCTTATATTGCTGGACTTTAGAAGTCCATGAAGCTGGTAGAGATCTTAATATTTTTCTTACCATATCTCCCATGTCGTAGCTCTTTCCAAGACCAGCCAAACCATTGGTGATACCGTGAATCTACTATACATTGTGTGATTGATTCTTCTGGTTGCATTTGAAATCTCTCATACCGAGCTACTAAGATATCTATCATTGTTTCTTTAACTTTGTCTATTCCCTCATATGTGATTCTGAGTTTCTCCCACATTTCCATCGCTGATTTGCATGCTGAAATTCTATTGAACTCTTTCTTACTAAGGGCACAACATAATATACTCTTAGCCTTGCAGTTTAGAGAGATCTTCTTCTTATCATCATCTGTCCAATTTTCTCTATTCTTTAGAACTACTAGATCTCCTTCTTCTATGATGGACCAAAGTTGAAAATCGAGACCTTGCAGGAAGAACTCCATTCTGGTCTTCCAATAGTTGTAATCTTCTCCATCGAATAGACGGGGTCGGTTGACTGACTGACCTTTTGCATACCCTTGAGCTGCCATTTATCTTTGCTCTAAAGATCGCGAGATCTTCTTCGTCGAAGAGACTTGGCTCTGATACCAATTGTTGCCCAGCTAGCAAGCCCAGAGGGGGGGTGAATGAGATTCTAAAAATTCGTTTAAATAAAATCCTGTCAACAAAAATGCTTAACAGAAAAACACTAAGAAAGATTGTTAGAGTTAGAAATAGAGAAGACAAGAAAACAAACACACAATCACACAACATAGGAAATTTTATCCTGGTTCGGACCTCCTATTCCAAGGAGTCCTACGTCCAGTCCCCGAGCAACAACTTGGGATTTCACTAACCAAGGGTACTGTCCCCCTTAAGGACCCTTACACATCCAGCCGCAGCTGCCCTTCTCTTCAAACCCCGAAGAGGTACAAAAACACCCTGATACACAGGTCTTCCTTCCTCAACGAAGGGAATACTAACCACCTATTTCCAACAGGTTTTCTCTTCACAACCTAAAGAGGAACTTCACAACATATGTGAATAAAAGCGAATGGCCCCTAGACCAAGCTTACAACAAATGCTTGATCTGAGGCAGGTCTGAGAGAGAAAAGATTTGCACTAGAAAATCTCTCAGAACTACAATAGCTCTCTCAAGGTTAAGCAAGAAGGATTGAGAGCTAAGAGCTACAGAAAATGATGGAATGAAGCAGGTGCTGTTCTTGTTCGTTGAGGAATTCTCTGAAGACTCTATCACATAAAGATTCAAGTTGTCGAACTGTTGAACTGGGAGTTTTCAGTCCTCTATATATCTTCTCTTGAGAATATAGCTGTTGAAATGGCCGTTGTCTCTAGGTTGGATGCTCGTTAGACTGCATGGTCCATCGTGCATGACACGTATGCTTGCAGCCATTTAATGTTCTACGAGATATGCATACAAAGAGAAGATTATCCAGATATCCTTCACTTCTAGTTGTCCAACGTGTAAGATATGATATTGGCAAATACCTACACACAATAAATGTCGAATCACAGACAGCTAGACTGTCTTTATGTTTGCCAGTCAACGTTAGAGAAACCATGCAGCAAGAACGTGCACCAAAAATATTAATACCATTCTGCTATCCTGAAAAGTGTTGCTATAGAAACATAGGAATAGAATGCACCTAGATATGCAACGTGCAGAGAAGTGTACAATCTCATTAAATGCAAGGATATTAGTGATGCATGCGAGAAGACTTTGGCTTTCACAATATTTGAAATATTTGAATATCTTGTATGAAATTGATTAATCCATGAAGTCATTATGATAATGAAATAGTAGTACAACTTATGAAATCGTTGTTTATGTAAATCGTTATACAAGAAAAAGCAAATCGTGTTTGAGCAAATCGTTGTTCAAACATAAACAAATCATTGTTTGAGCAAATCGTTGTTCAAACATAAACAAATCGTGTTGTTTGAACAAATCGTTGTTCAAACATAAGCAAATCGTTGTTTGAGCAAATCGTTGTTCAAACATAAACAAATCGTTGTTTGAGCAAATTGTTATTCAAACATAAACAAATCGTTGTTTAAGAAAATCGTTGATGTGACCAAATCGTTGTGTAACTTATCAAATTGTTATGGCGACCAAATCATTGTGTAACACTTATGAAATCGATGTGAAACCAAATCGTTGTGAGACCGAAATCGATGTTTCACTTAACGAATCGTTGTGAGACCGAAATCGTTGTAGCGATAGAATCATTCTTTGACTTATGAAATCGTTATGCCATAAAGGAAATCGTTATTCTACAAAGGAAATCGATGTGTACTTAGAAGAAATGCATGCTCTGAACTTTGAATGATACAGAGTAAAAATTGCTTACAGATTTTGCTCGATTTATTTCTTGTGGATGAACTTCATAAAAACTTGATAGAAAATAATTGTTAGGATTTTGTTAGTCACCAAAATTGTATATAATTAAATAAAATTATATAGGGATGGACTGATCATCACAGAGATCTAGAGAAAACATCTCTCTTGAAGAAGAAAAGGAAGATCCACCACTAGAGGAACTTCAACAGCAAGAAGAACAACAAGAAGGACTACCTAGGGAATTGAGGTATCACAGAGATCATCCAAGAGAAAATATTATAGGTGATCCTCAAGATAGGGTAGAACAAGAGGTATGAGGTATGAACATTCCTTGTGATTTTCTGCTTTTGTCTCTCAAATTGAGCCTTGGATCAATCAATGATGCACTGGCTGATGAATCTTGGATCCTTGCTATACAAGAGGAACCTAATCAGTTCCAACGTAGTCAAGTTTGGACTCTTGTCCCCAGACCTTCTGACCATCCAGTTATTGGGACCAGATGGGTCTTCAGAAATAAGATGGATGAATCAGGAGTGATCACCAGGAACAAGGCCAGACTTGTAGCACAAGGGTATTCCCAAGAGGAAGGCATTAACTTTGATGTAACTTATGCCCCAATAGCTAGATTAGAGGCAATTAGAATTTTATTAGCATATGCATGCTCACTCAACATCAATTTATTTCAAATGGATGTTAAAAGTGCTTTTCTGAATGGTTTCATAAAAGAAGAAGTTTTTGTTAAGCAACCACCTGGTTTTGAAGATATTAAATACCCAAATCATGTTTTCCGTTTAAAGAAAGCACTATATGGTCTGAAACAAGCTCCAAGAGCTTGGTATGAAAGATTAAGTGCTTATCTTATATCACATGATTTCATAAGAGGTAAAGTTGATAGCACATTATTTATTAAGAAATTTTCAGAAGGAATCTTAATTGCACAAATATATGTTGATGATATTATCTTTGGCTCTACTAATGAATCACTTTGTAAATTCTTTGAAATCTTATGCAAAGTGAGTTTGAAATGAGTATGAGGTGAGTAACTATTTTCTTGGGTTGCAAATCAAGCAGACCAAGGAAGGAACTTATATTTGTCAAACCAAATATATTTTGAATTACTTCTAAATAATGTAGTTTTTGGACAATGTAAGCCTTAGGAACACCATGAGCTCAGGAATAACTTAGATAGTGATTCACTTGGCAAGAAAGTAGATCAAAAGATCTATAGATGTATGATTGGATCATTACTCTATCTTACTGCCAGTAGACCAAATATAATGTTCAGTGTATGTTTGTGTGTGCCAGATTTCAAGCTGATCCTAAAGAATCACATGTTAATATTGTTAAAAGAATTTTTAGATATCTTATAAACAGAAGTAAATTGGGTTTATGGTATCCTAGATGTTCTGATTTCAAATTAAATTGATATAGTGATGCTGACTATGCTGGAAGCAAAATAGATAGAAAAAGCACCAGTGGTACTTGTCAAATACTTGCAGGATGCTTGATTTTTTGGTCTTCCAGAAAGCAGAATTCAGTGCCATTATCCACAACAGAAGCTGAGTACATTGCTGCACTCAACTACTATGGATCAAACACCAACTGGAAGACTATGGTTAAACACTTTAAGAAATTCCAATGTTGTGTGACAACACAAGTGCAATCAACTTGACCAAAAATCCTATACAACATTCAAGAACAAAGCATATTGAGGTTAGACATCACTTCATCAGGGACCATGTAAGTAATGGTGACATTTTACTTGATTTTGTCTCTACAGAAAATCAACTTGCTGATATATTTACTAAACCTCTTCTTGAAGATAGATTACATCTATTAGAAGAGAAATAGGTATGTGTAATCTGATTAAACTGTTGGAATTAATTCATGTCTGAATTGTGTGTTAAGAACTCACTGTAAAATTTTCTAAGTCCCAGTACTGCGACTCATGAAGTCGGAGTGCAGATTGCGACTCCTCAAAGTTGGAGTCTACCACGACTCATGATGTAGGAAGTGCTCTGTGCGACTCTTGGAAGTCGGAGAAGGCACTTCGACTCTTTAGAGTTGGAGTCTAAAATGGTACTCACATTAATTTAAATAATAAATGATAAAAAAATTTAAATTTAAAGGGGTACTTATTATGATAACAGTTTAGTCTTTTAATCACCACCGTTTCATCTCCTCATCCTCGGTCCGTACTTTCAACTCCTATATTAGGACCACCCCTTCCTTTTAAAGCCCCCTTTCAAACTCTCTCTCTGACTCTCCTATCGTCTTCTTCCTCTTCCCGCACGTACTATTCATCTTCTCCGGAACCGTCTTCAGAGCGACTGCAAACCTCTCATCTTCTCTGAAGAAAGGTAGGCTTCTTGATCTCTAACCTTCATTTTTTGACTCCTTTGATATTTCTCTAAATCTTCTCCGTCCCTCTCTGTCTAGATGGCTTCCTCTAGGGTTCCTGAAGGAACTATGCTCACCCCTGACAGCTCCAACGCATTTCTTCTGCCAAGTTTTCCATCTGTTCAGGAAAGTTGTAGACTTCACCCAGTTGCGTGGTAGTCTAGGTGGGTAGAAGAAACCCTAGTGGCTATGGGCTGGTCCAGAATGTGTAAGATATCAGAACCAACCTTTGAAAGCGCCCTTAAGGCATTTTATGGTCTTTTCATATCTCTCAGAAGGTGTTTAGTAACAAGTTTGTTAAAGGCACTAAGGTCACAGTTTCTGAAGATCTATTGGTTGAGCTTTTTGGACTGTCCCAACACCGGCCATAAACTCAGTGAGATTGTCCCCTTGGTTAAGCAGAAGATGGGTATTATTGGAGCCTAGGGACAGTTAGCAAGAAAGAATTGTTGGTAAATGAGTTGTCTGCAGAAAAGAGGATCATGCATTCTGTCATCACCAACATCATCACACCCAGGGCTGGGACCCACTCCTCCATCACTACTAGAGATGGTAGTCTGCTTTTCTGGGATATCCAAAGATATAGGGTCAACCAGCCCTCAGTTATTTTGGAAAAGATGATAACATCAAGGAATTTGCAGGAGTCCCTCCCTTATGGACCACTGTTAACATTGATTTTTAAGAGGTTCTCAGTAGATCTCAGTGGAGAAATTTCAGTGGTGTAAAAAAAAAATTGGGTTATCCACTTAAGAAGAAGCCACTACAATTTGGAAAACAAAGTTCAGATGTAGGGTTAAGGATTCCGTGCCCAGTGCACTCATGAGATCTTCTCTGATGAGGCACATGATTCCTCATCCATGCCAGTCAGTCAGAAGAAGAAGAAGAAACTAGGGGAAGAAAGAGTGAAGCTCCTGATCAAGACCAACAATAGTAGTAGCAAGAAGAAGAGCAACATGGCATCCAGGAAGAACAAGAACCACTTCAGCAAGAGCAAGTACCTGCCCCATCTCCGAGCATAATGCACCTAAAGAAACCATCAATCACGTGCTCAGACACGTGAGGGGTAAGGGAGTAGTTCAAGAAGAAGAAGTGCCAAGATCCACTCCAGTTATGCAAGAATTTGAAGAAGTAAAACATCTCTCCTCCCCTCCTCATGTTGAGACCCGGCAAGGACTCAGGGGGAGAGTAGCAGTAGTACCAGCATGATGATGGACATTTGATGTAGCAACAAGAAGGTTTATCAGTTCTTCAGATGCAAGTCCAGCAAGTGGATGTTAAGTTTGATTTCTTGGCTGAGGAGGTCCGACAGATGAAGATCTTTTGCTTTAGTTAGTGTGCCAACAGGGCACTACTCAGCCATCTGTTCCTCCTCTACTCATCAAGAAGAAGAGCAGCCACAGTAACCACAGCAGCAGCAGCAGCATAAAGATCATGAAGAACCTGAGTAGCAGCAAGAAGTGCAGTAGTAGCCAGAGGTGGAGCAGTCTCCAGCAGTAGTTGAGCCTGAGCAGCCAGCAGCAGAAGTCCCTTCAAGAGTCTAGGCTTAAAGACCTCTAGAGTCACAGGATTTAGAGGTAGAGGCCTGGTCCAAGGTCAAGACCTTTAAGAGAAAGTTAGAAGAAAACTCCATAAGAATGGTCATCCTGTGTTCTCTAAACCTTGACCATTCCACTCCTTCCACTGGACAACTCCTCTGCTCCTACTATTTCCTCTGCTCCTACTCCTCCTGAATCAGAACAACCCCCTACATCCTCCTCTCATCCTACTACCCCCACTGCACCTACCCTCCAGTTCCTTCTGCTGGTGAACAACAACAACAACCTCCACCTTCTACCTCATCTGATACTCCTCCGTCTACATCTTTACTAGAGGATCAACCTCTAGCATTGATAATGTCAAGTTTTCTATCTATCTCTTGAAATACAACTTCAAACCATCCAAGGCAAACATACCTATTCTCCATACATCACCTCCTAGTTTCTTTCTTCTCTTCCTACAGCCTCCACTCCTTTGGCTGGTAGATCCACCCTTGCACTTTCAGAAATAGTACTAGTGTACTACTTTCATCTAAAGGTGGTCGCCAATTCAAAGACAACCCTACCAAACTACTTCCTCCCTTTTGGTATACCTTTATCTACCACTCAGAACATCATATGAATCCATTCAGGGAATCTTGTCCATCAAGGCATTCCTTGAAGTCCATGAAATGCCAGGTTTCACCTTTGAGGACTGGCTTCCCTCTCCTCATACCTCTCAAGTTCAGTTGTCTGATCTGAATTTAATTTCACAGAAAAGCCACAGTCTCACTTCCAAAGCATTTCTTGAACTTTACCTGGGTGAAGCCACCATATTTCAGCAAATTCTATCTAGGAACCAATTTATGGATATTCATCTACACCTGAATCTTAGGTTCTATGACATGTTTGGCACTCTCCTTAGAGACTCTCAGGCCAAGTACACAAGAATGGAGGAATTCAATGTAGCCAAATCAAATTGGGACTACCTGATTTCAACAAAGGTCAATGGGAGAATATCATCAAAGGTCAGAGGCAGATTCCCCCTCCATGTCAATTGGACTTTCTTCTGAGCTATATCCAAGTGTTGTTGGTGCCATTTCTGCTAGGAAAGACTTTGCTCAGCTAGTCTTCAACCGGCACATCAGGATAGCCACCAGGTCAGAATCAGTACAACTGAGGATCTCATTCCATAGGTTTGCCCTCCTGCAGCTCCTGTCAACTCCCAGCATATGTTAGATTTTCAGATTGTTTGCTAAGTCTGAGAGGTTCACTGAAGATCAATGAGCAACTGCTTATCCAGAAGATCATTCAGACTGTGAGAAGTTGAAAATCTCTATTAGAGAATATCTCTACAAAGGATATGAGGATATGTGGAAGTCTATTGCTCATAAGTGGAAGCAGAGGTACCTAGTTACTACCAAGCAAAGGAAGCTGCTTTTCCCAAGGCTGCACTGGAATATAACTGTCCATGAATTCTACATCTAGAAGCCTCCAAGAAGTTTGTCCTCTAAAGGCCCTTTTGCGCCCCAGCAATTATCAGAAAAGACTTTCCTAGTTTCATAAGAGGCATATTAAGTCCTATAGGAAAATTCCCCCATAGGCCCTACTATAGGATAGAATATGGTAAGTTCATGGATCACTTCCCTACAAATGAGCACTTCCCTACAAATGAGCAGAAGTGTGGGCTCTTCTCAAGCCATTCCTGGCTCAGATCCCTCCTTCTCTGTACTTACCTAGTTCATTATCCAAATCTAGATGCGCTATGTACTTGAACATTTCAGTCTATGAATACACTTTCTGTTTCTTATTTCTTTGATGATGGTTATTTCTCTCTCTCTATCTTTATTATCTTACCTTTTCTGTTAATGCCACAAAGGGGGAGAAAGAAGTAAGAAACAAATAACAAATGATCATATGTTACAAGCTTCAAATTTATTTTTCACTATCTATTTAAAAGTTTTTATCATTAATAAAAAGGGGGAGAATTGTTGAGCAACCATCCCTAAGAAAATTATTTAAGACTTTAAATTATTTTAACATGGTGATTTTTCTATAACAAAAACTTTTTAAAGACTTTCTACAATTAAGTATACTAATATATACCACAGAAAATATTTTTGAACAAACTCTCTCAAAAATTTTTCTAAGTCCACAGACTACTCTATGTATCACACTAACTCCGAATGTGGACTCCAACTCCTTAGAGTCAAATGATAGTTTGTACAAACATTATCCTGAAAATTTTTCTAAGTCCACAGACACACTATATATATCATACTGAATCCGAATGTTGACTCCGACTTTATAAAGTCGAAGTGTTCAGAGTCCATGTTCTAGATCCCATTCTCAGAAGTCGAATGCCATTCTCTGACTCCCAAAAGTAGAAGTAGTTGTCTTATTTTTGTCTAACTCCATGGAAGTCGAAGTATATCTGACTTCTTCAGATGTCGTAGTATGACCTACTGATGCATATCAATCCGACTTTTAAAGTCGAATTACATGGTCTCAACAACTTATGAGGAGTCGAATGTCAGCTTGTTCACATGATTCTGACTCCGACTCTTAGAGTTGAAGTACACTTTCTTCTGACTCGACTTCTCTGACAGCTTCTGTGCTTGTATTTTTCTGTGCAGAATTTTATCGTTTCATGAGATGTGATGGTACAATATCTCACCTGCTTAGTATAATCTTTGTTAGAATTCATTGTACCTATATGTTTCTTAAATATCATTATTCTGTCAAATTAATATTATTTAAATTTATTCTAACAAGATGAGATATATTATATTCAAAATAATCACCAAAATTTGTTTATGTTTGTTTCTGAAATATTTTATACAAATGATATCTTGCTTCATGATAGAGGCCAGATTTTCTCTTTCAGAAGATATCTTGCATTATTATCATCAGACGCATGGAGCATCTTACAGTAGCTCACCTACTACTGTCAGAACCTTCCGTACTTTTTGATGCAACTGTCTGTCCATCTTTATGGTCTGAAAGCTTGTCTGTTTGAGGTTTCCATACTTATATATTTCTTCTAACTCACCTACCCTAGAAAGTATGGAGGGATCCTCTCTTGTGTCTTATCTTTGCTACAGAACATTTATTAGGCATATTTTCAACATGGAGCTTCACAGAACATTTAATTAGAGATTGACCTCTAAGCTGTGAATCTACAAGCCTTGTCTGAAGCCGTTGGAAAGCTAAAAAGGGAGAAGGGACTAATGGATAACAACTTCGAACCAGCATCCATAGGATCAAAGGTCTCTCCTCAAACGGCCAGATCTCTAACGGACACTTTCAAATGGATACATTCTTCTGAAGCATATATATAGAAGCCGAAGTTTGAATTGGCAGACACACAACACTTAGAGTGTGAAACCAGCTAGCAACTTTCTCAACTCTCTTCTGTCTTCTACTAGCAAGATCATCTACAAGGCTTCTCTTGAGCTGCAAGATGGAGAGCTCCTCATTCAGAAAATTCTCCAAGCTCTCCTCTTCACAGAAGTCTTATTGTTGGGTGGCATTTGTAATTGTGAATTCTTTCTGTCCACCCTTCCTCATTCAGAAAGGATTACGGTTGATTCTTATTGTTTTTCTCCTTTCTGAATTTGGGTCTATTTGCCTATTGTTGAGGCAAACACCACAAGTGTTTTTACAATTCCAATTGTGTAACCCTGTAGGAGGTGTTCTTGCTGTACCCCTCCTGTGGATGGAAGATCTTGGATAAGGTAGTTCTTGTATCCCTGTTGAGGGAAGACTTGCTTGGGAGCAAGTGGGCTTGTAATTCCTCTCAAGGGTGAGAGAAGTCCAAGTTCTCTTGGTAGTTAGTGAAATCTCAAGTGGTTTGCTTGAGAATGAACGTAGGACTTCCATGTGGGAAGGGCCGAATCAAGATAAAATTTCTTGTGCAATTGTGTGATTATTTCCGCCAATTTACACTTGAATCACACACTACACTAAATTCTAACAGTTTTATTTAGTGTTGTTAATTTTAGATCAAAAATTTTAAAAGCACAAGAAGTCCTATTCACCCCCCTCTAAGACATCATTAGTGCCATCTCGATCCAACATGTATCTCTAAAGGATGATGAGGATCCACCCCTAGAAGAACTGCAACAGAAAGATCTAATTCATGAAGATCTTCATAGAGAATGGAGATATAAGAAGGATCATACAAAAGAAAATATCATTGGAGATCCAAATGTAGGGGTATGAACTAGAGGTAATGCTATTCCCTGTGATTATTTAGCCTTTGTTTCTCAAATTGAGACCAAGATAGTCAATGAGATATTGACTAAGAATCTTGGATTTTAGCAATGCAAGATGAACTGATTCAGTTCAAGAGAAACCAGGTTAGGCCCCTTGTGCCTAGGCCATTAGATCATCCTATTATTGGCATCAAATAGGTGTTTAGAAATAAAATGGATGAAGCTAGTGTCATTACTAGAAACAAGGCTAGACTGGTAGCTCAAGGCTATTCCCAAGAGGAGGACATAGATTTTGATGAAACCTATACACCAATAGCTAGACTTGAGTCTATTAGAATTTACTAGCATATGCATCTGTATTTGATTAAAAATATATCAAATGGATGTGAAATCTGTATTTTTAAATAGTTTTATAAAAGAGGAAGTCTATGTTGAACAACCTCCTGACTTTGAAGACATAGACCATCCTAATCATATTTTCAAAATGCATAAGGTACTATATGGTCTTAAAAAAGCACCCAGAGCTTGGTATGAAAGACTAAGTGCATTTCTTTTAAAACATGGTTTTACAAAGGGCAAAGTAGATAACACTTTGTTATTAAATCATGCTCTCAGAATACCTTAGTTGTGCAAATTTATGTTGATGACGTCATTTTTTGGAGCTACTGATGAATCTCTTTGAAAGTATTTTGAAGAATTAATGTAGAGAGAATTCGAGATGAGTTTGATGGGGGAATTGACTTACTTCCTTGGACTCCAAATCAAAGAAGACAAGGAGGGAACCCACATCAATCAGACCAAGTACATCAAGGATTTGCTAAAGAAGTTTGATTTTGAACAAGCAAAGCATCTAACCACCCCTATGAGAACTTCCACCAGGTTAGACAGTGATCCTCAAGGTAAGAAAGTTGATTAGAAATTTTACAGTGGTGATCAGTTCTCTTACTATACTTAACTGCCCACTAGACCAGACATTTTTAATGTATGCATGTGTGCTAGGTACCAAGCAGATCCTAATGAATCCCATTTAATTTCAGTCAAAAGAATTTTTAGATAGCACATACATGTGAATTAGTGTTGAACCACTCTTATACATTATCCTTTTATTTTGGTGATAACAACACTCATACTTTTCATAATTGTCCTTAATATATTTCAACATCATTCTTTATCTCATGAATATTGTATTTCCATTACTTGATAAAGATTTACACTGATTTATAAGATAGACATTTAAATTTCAACTTTGTCATGCATGTTTTGATCATGTTCAGTCGAAGCTTACTTCATCATATACAAAGCTAGCTTTGTCATATCCGAAGTCCACTTCGTCATATACGAAGCTACACTTCGTCATGCATTTTTTTAGTCGTGATCAGTCGAAGCTCTACTTCATCATATATGAAGCCAACTTCGACATATTCGAAGTCCACTTCGTCATATCCGAAGCTCGCACTTCATCATGCATGTTTTTCGTCGTGTTTAGTCGAAGTCCAACTTCATCATATCCGAAGCTAGCACTTCACCATGCATGTTTTTCGTCGTGTTCAGTTGAAGTCCAACTTTGTCATATACAAAGATAACTTCATCATATCCGAAGCTCTATACAAAGTTCACTTTGACCGATTGCGTGTTTCAACTTCGACTAACAACGTTGATTTCTGTACATCCAAAGTTACACTTTGTCATATCTGAAATTTTAGTTTCGACCGACAACGTGGATTTCTATACATCCGAAGTTGCACTTCATCATATCCAAAGTTAACTTCGCCATATCCGAAGTTTCACTTCGACCGACAACATTATGAACTATTTTATACGTGATGATCAGCCCATCCCAAATATAATTTTATTTATTATACATAATTTTGGTGATTAACAAAACCTTAACAAATATTTTCTAACAATCTTTTCTGAAGTTCATCCACAGGAAATAATGCAAGCAAAATCTGTAAGTTTTTCTCACACTGTTAGTTAAAGTTCAGAGCATGCATTTCCTCTAAGTACACATCGATTTCCTTGATAGAACATCGATTTCATAAGTAAAATAACGATTTTGGTCTCACATCGATTTCATAAGAAAAATAACGATTTCAGTCTCACATCGATTTCATAAGTCAAATAACGATTTTGGTCCACATCGATTTCATAAGTAAAATAACGATTTCGGTCTCACATCGATTTCATAAGTGAAATAATAATTTCGGTCTCACATCGATTTCATAAGTGAAATAACGATTTTGGTCTCACATCGATTTCATAAGTGAAATAACGATTTCAGTCTCACATCGATTTCATAAGTAAAACAACGATTTGATCGCCGTAACGATTCGTTAAGGAAAACAACGATTTGATCGCTATAACGATTCGATAAGTAAAATAACGATTTGATCGGTGTAACGATTCGCTATCTCTTCTAGAACGATTTGATCGCTATAACGATTTGCTTTCACTTAAATAACAATTTGATAGCAAACAACGATTTGCCTTTACTTATATAACGATTTGATAGCAAACAACAATTTGCCTTTACTTATATAACGATTTGGTCGCAAACAACGATTTGCATTCACTTAAATAACGATTTTCTCAAACAACGATTTGCTTCTACTTGAACAACGATTTGCTCACACAACGATTTCACAAGTAGAACAACGATTTCATCAACACAATGATTTCCTTATCATTAACAATGATGTCACATTATATATATGAATCACATCGATTTCACCATGGATTCATTTATGTACATATCATTGATTTCATGTTTACATCAACTCTCTTCACAACGATTAGTTTTGAATGTATGTCATACACTTTTAATATTATTATCCTTCCAAACAAATTGAAAATATCTACTCTCTATGATATTTAAACACATTTTCAAACACTGTGGAGTTCAAGTCTTCCCACGTATATCTTTATATCTTGCACCACGTAACATTTATTGTGACTGAACACTTCTCTGCATGTCACATATTTGTGTGCCTTCTATACCTGTGTTTCTATTGCAAACACCCTTCAGGGTGATAGAATGGCATTTCTATTTTGATGTATATCCTTATAGCATGTCTTCTAACGTTGACTGACAGCATCGAGACAGTCTAGCTGTCTGCGCCTTGGTATTTATTACGTGCAGGTCTTTTCCAGTACCAAATCTCACAAAGTTGGACAACCTGAAGAGAAAGATATATGGATGAATCTTCTCCTTGCGTATTTGTCTTTCAGAGCATTAAATGACTGTAGGCTTACCTGTTCCACACTTCGGACCTGCAGTCTAACGTGCTCAAACTTAGAGACAACGGACACTCAATGAACACCTCAACGGATATTTTTCAAGAGAAGATATATTGAAGACTGATGACTCCATGAAGACAACAAGACCCGGATACACACAAGAGATACACAATTTTGATCATGCCAAAAACTCGCGAGCATCAGCAAAGAGAGAGTCATTCGTTTCATTCTAAAAACCTTTTAGCTCTCAGCTCTCCTTTTCATTTGCTTAGCCTTTGGAGAGCTTTTGTAGTTCTGACAGATTTTATTGTTGAAAATCTTTGTCTCTCAGACATCGCCTCAAATCAAGTAGTTTCCTATAAGCTTGGTCTAGGGGCCATTCGCATTTTTACACAACTCTCTGGTTTTCCTCTTCGGTTGTGAAGAGAAGCCCTGTTGGAAACAGGAGGTTGTTATTCCCTTCATTGAGGAAGGAAGACCTGTGTATCAGGTGGTAATTTGTACCTCTTCAAGGATAGAAGAGAAGGCCAGCTGCTGCTAAATGTGTAAGAGTCCTTAAGGGGGACAGTACCCTTAGTTAGTGAAATCCCAAGTTATTGCTTGGGGACTGGACGTACCTCGCCTGAAACACACAAAGGGGAGAGAGGGAGGCAGAGCACCGCCGGAGGGGAAGGAGAAGAAAGGGAAAAGAGAGAAAAGGGGGAAGGGTCACCGGCCAAGGCCTTATGCCTTTGGCACCCAAGACGCGATGGGGCGGCGCGTCGTGTTAAGGACCTTAACGTGACGGGTCAACGCACCGCGACAAGAACGCGTCCCCCAGGGACACTAGAACAACGCGACAGGTCGTACTGACACACCTGCCACCCTGAAAGGCATCAAACGACAAAAGGCATGGAACATTGTCGCGACCCGTTGACCGGGTGTGACACGAAGACGCGACAGAGAAGCAAGGTGCGACAAGAACGCGACACTAACGCATCGCCCAGCCTGGACGCATTAGTGGCCAGTCATCCCAGACATCGGACGGAAAGCTGGGAAACTGGGTCTTACATCCTACCCCCCCTTAAAACAATTTCGTCCTCGAAATTAGGGCAAGCCTAAAAGATCCCAAGGCACGAAACAAAGCACAGGGAGAAACATAAGACCAACGCGAAGAAGCCACTAAGTCTCAACATGACCTCCTCATGGCAACAATTACTGTAACGTGCGTGTCTTCGGATCCATGCGGATCGTGTGGTGTGTGGTTGTGTGGCGGCCGTTGTGAGGCTAGTGTGAGTCGGTTGTGTGGAATGCTTGGTGTGGATGTGTGGTTTTGAGCAGGTGAAGAGCAAGGTGGTCCTGAAATGAAACGGGACCTGCTGCTGTTCAGTTGAGTTGGCGGCCAGGAATGGTCGTTAACTGTTGGCGTCCAGCTTAGTGGACGTTACTGCATGAACTTGGCGGCAGTAGATGTGGACGCAGAGGGTGGCGGTTGCTGTTGGCGGCATGGGGGTTGACGCCAACTGAGAATGGTGCAGGTTATAGGCTCACCCGCGGGCAGCTCTCTCAGCTCACTCTCTCCCTCTCTTGCCCCAGCTTCGCGCCCTGGTGTTTCTGAAGCTTCTATTAGGTACCGAGGAGTAGTTGGACGATCGTAGAACACGTGGCGTCGCCGAATTGCGCGAGGAAACGTCGCGGCGTGGTGCAATTCCCGTGGGAGCTCGCGGAGGGCTCGGCGTGAATCGGGAGATTGCGGGAGATTCTAACGCGTTCTGAGGTAGGGGACGAACCCTAGTAGCTCCGTAGGAACATTAAAAACATCATAACACTTGAATCAGCATGATAATACGTTTTCGAATCATGTTGCACCTTACGGATAATGGGTGGTTTGAGTAGTTTAATGATACGAGGCATGTTATAATGGGTTATATGGGCATTAGCATGCTAAAGGAATTGCATTGCACATTTTTCTAGTAGTTAGAACAGTTAGAAAGCCCGCAGAGCCGGATTAGGGTTTCTGCAGGGTTTATGGCCGGAGAACTTGGCGTCAAGATCACTGTCGCCAAGCTCCTCAGCCAAGATGTTAACGGCCAGGTCCTTGCCGTTGACTTGGTATAAGCGGCAATCGATGTTGCCGTCAGCAAGTGTGTGAACAGAAACAGTTAATACGGCTTTTATCGATAATGCATGTGTGTTGGACACATGAGGTGCACTGAGTGCACTTGGTTCTTGTGTTAAGCATACAAGGTATGCAGCTAGTTGATTACTTCGGTGACTGCGTGTTGTTTACGCGAGTCAGTGGGGTTCAGTGTGTGGACCATGGTTACTTGTGGTTTATGTGAGGTTTCACGTGGTTTGTGTGTGACGTGCACGTGGTTCTGTGTACGTGGCGAGTAGTAGTACGACGCCTACCGTGGTTACCTCTCCAGTGGGTGCCCCAGGTTCTTTGTGAGCCAGGCTGTTAGCTCGGGGCTTTGTCCCGGTACTTGTGTTGTGCCGTCGAGGTCTGTGTCGTCTGACCTGGACACCTCACTCCTGTGTGAGTTGACGTCCTGCTGAGGGAAAGACGACAGTGGGACAGTGACACTTGAGTTTATTTTAGTCATTGTAGCGCGCTCGTAGTTGGGGGTACGGACACCAGTAGTCGACAATGGTCCCCAGCTAGTCCTTTTCCAGTGCCTCACTCTAGCGAGCCCAGGCCAGGGTCTCTGGAGGTGCAGGCATGGGCCTGTGACCGTGTGGTCTACAGGTGGTGGTGTTTAGTTGGTCTCCACAGTTGCTTGACCTTTTTACGTGGAGCGGCAGCTGGACCTTCGTCCGTGGCTGCGAGACTGAGAGGTAGACCTATGTTAGTTGTCCGAGTCAGTTTCTGGTGTCGCGAACCAGTTCCACGTGGCTCGTGTTGGCTGTCTCTACTTTAGCTTGTACACCTGTACTGGTTTGCCATTAATTATTACTATGTGTCTCGTAGTCGGCAGACGGTGAGTACTTTTACAGCTTTACTTACCTGCTTAGCTGTTATATTAATGTTGGTGTTGTTTACTATTCGTACTCGTGGTGTTTGGTTTGCTCGATTTTGGGGGAGTTCCCTACTGAGCCAATGACTAGAGAGGTCACCCCTACCCCACAGGTGAGAGCGAGGAGGACGTCTCTCGTCTGACGTCCAGTTCCGGGCCGCGTCGTAGCGGTGCAGGGTCAGCATCCCAGCAGAGTAGCCTAGTAGTGTAGTTTTGTAGTGTTACTTTCTTCAGTTGACCTCGGGGTATGCCCCAGGCTCTTGTAATTCTTTTTAGTTTTTGTGGAAATTTGGCTATGTAAACTGTGAATCTATATGAAATGTGGTGTGTTCCTTTATGTTTACACGGACTGTGGTTGGATCCCTTGTGAGGCTTCGGCCCGTTCGCGGGAGGCGGACTCGGATCAAGTACGTTATCGGGTTAACGGGCTTGGCCGAGGCGTTCCGTCACAGTTGGTATCAGAGCAAGGTCCATGTTAATATAAGGGAATTAGAAAGATACAGCCTTATTACGGTCATTATACACTGCTGGTAGGGACCCTGGTTTTTGATCATTTGTGGTTTTGATTTTTGTCTGGTGTTTTGTGTATGTAGAAATTTCTGAAATGGCTGATATGAGAGATTGGGGTGGTGGAGGAGATGATCCGGAGGAAAGCACCCAGTATGATAGAAAGAATTTGGGAGAGCCTCACAGATATTCGGGCGAGAATGGATCAGCAGGCCAGTACCACCGGTTGCAGTGCCACCTGGGGATGGAGAGGCTGTACCTGTTGCTCCAATTCCGCCGAGAGTGGAGGTACCTTTTGTAGCACCTGTGCCACCACCACCAGTGTTGATAGCAGAAGAACCAGTGATGCAGGTGGAGAAATTTCTGAGATTGCAGCCACCTACTTATTCAGGAGGGCCGAATCCAGATGCAGCTGAGCATTGGGTTCATGAAATAGAAAGAGTTTTTGCGACTATGAGGTGTCCGGCAGCAGATAGAGTGGTATTAGCTGCTTATCAGTTGAGAGGCTTTGCCTTGGAATGGTGGCGATTGAAGATGCAAACCACTTTTGCAGGCAGGACGGAAGAAGCTATCACTTGGCCGGAGTTTCTTGATGTATTTAATGATACATTTTTCCGATCCAAGTGCAGCAAGTAAAAGAGAGCAATTCTAAACTCTTCAGCAAGGTAACTCTTCAGTCTTAGAGTACCAGATGAGATTTATGGCACTTAGCGTTATGCGCCAATGTGGTTTCAGATAATAACATGATGGTTGAGTATTTTATCAGAGGTTGAGAGTGGAATTGCAGGATGCGATAGTACCTCTCATGTGTAAGACAGTGGAAGAAGCAGCGCAGAGGGCAGCTACTTTGGAGAGGTCTATTCGGACTCGTCAGGTGGGCGAGTCAGGTTCAGGTAGTTTTCGGCTACGCAGCAGACAGTAGGTGCAAGCAAGGGCAAGGCACCAGCAGGACCTTCTACATCAGGCTTTGGTAAATGGGGCCAGAAATTAAAGCAAGCACTTAAAGGAAAAGGAAGAGGATGGGGAGGTCGTCAGCAATTGCAGCAGGGCCGAGGTAGGCCTGAGGTGGAGGAGTCGCAGCAGAGCACTGCCAGGCATCCTATTGTTCCTCCAGGGTATAGATGTTATAATTGTAATCAGCCGGGACATTGATCCGCAATTGTCCCTATGCAAGAGAGTATGGGTATGGCAGAGGTGTGCAGCCAGCAGCAGCCTCAGCAGTTCCAGCAGCCACAGGCAGGTCGTGGCAGAGAATACCGCAGCAGCGAGGGAGAGGCCGGGTTATGGCTATCACCCGAGCCCAGGCAGAGGCGTCAAATATGATAGAAGGTACTTTACCTCTTATGAATATTCAGCAAGAGTCTTATTTGATTCGGGTGCCTCTCATTCTTTTATTTCCGAAGAATTTCTAGATTGCATAGCTCATCCTTAGAAGAGAAGTCTTGTGAGTTAGTGGTGGAGGTTCCTTCAGGTGAGTTCTTACTCACTTCGAGCTATATAGATGAAGCTCCTGTTATGATTGAAGGGAACCAGATGCGGGCGGTTATATGCCTGCAGTTGTCAGATTATGATATCATTCTGGGTATGGATTGGCTTGAGATGTATGGAGCAATGTTAGATTGCAGAAAGAAAAGGATCAGATTTTGTCATCCTAATGGTGCAGTGTTTGAATATCAAGGTATGCCTTTTTATACCTCCAAGTTTTTAATTTCTGCAATTAAAGCTAGAAAGTTGATTAATGATGGGTGTGTGGCTTATTTAGCCTCGGTAAGTTTGGTAGAGGCCAGTCAGCCAATAGAAGCAGTTCCCGTGGTTAGGGAATTGCTGATGTTTTTCTGGAAGATTTGCCTGGTTTAGCTCCACAGAGAGGTGGACTTTTCTATTGAGTTGCTGCCAGGTACCATGCCGATTTCTAAAGCCCATATCGGATGGCACCAGCAGAACTTAAAGAATTGAAGAAGCAATTAGAAGAGTTGTTGCAGAAGGTTTTATTAGACCGAGTCATTCCCCGTGGGGAGCGCCGGTTTTATTTGTGAAAAAGAAAGATGGAAGTTTTCGGATGTGCATTGATTATAGAAAATTGAATGATGTGACCATCAAGAATAAGTACTCGTTGCCGAGGATAGATGATTTATTTGATCAGTTGCAATCAACAAGGTGTTTTCTAAGATTGATTTAGGTCCGGGTACCATCAGTTGAGAATCAAAGAGGAGGATATAGATAAGACAGCGTTCAGAACCAGATATGGTCACTATGAGTTTGTGGTAATGCCTTTTGGGTTGACTAATGCTCCTGCAGGTTTATGGATCTGATGAATAGAATTTTTCATCCATATTTAGATCAATTCATTGTGGTCTTTATTGATGAT
>JACBKR010002738.1:0-33358 GCA_014218235.1 Colocasia esculenta | reverse complement strand
GTAAGATCCGAAAATCACGAGACCGATGATTGCGGCCATTAAGACCACGATCTCGGTGATCTGGCATACCAGTTATAGCCACGATCTGGCGTTAATCTCGGGAACCGCCAGCGAGATTGGCGGGTCATCCAGCTAACCCACAGGTATCCTAACACTATATAAAGGGCAGACACTCCACAGGCAAAGGTACGATGTTCTCCCCCATGCTACGCCATTCTGCTCAGCTAGCGACTGACTTGAGCATCGGAGTGTCTCCCCGCCGAGCCCACTCAGCAGGCTTTGCAGGTCAGGTCGGGAGGTCGAGAGCAGCTTCGCACGTCGGCCAAGCGCGCCTCAAAAGGATTCATCGGCTTGGTCGTCTTGGCTCCGTCTGGCGAGAAGCGCCTCAACGGTCACCTCGGCTGGAGCCGAGCTATGTTACTATAGCAGTAACAGTTAGGTTCAAGTTTTTACTTTATAAAATTTGTCAAGTAGAGACAGCTCCAAGTTGGCCAATCTTATTGAGATCTATTCTTTAGATTTACAATTTCTGATTTAATCTTTTTGGAAATGGACTTTCTAACGTTCTCTACTCTAATAAAATAAGCTAAAGATCAAGGAAGTGGCATTCCCTTGTGTTTCAGCCCTGCATGTCCTTTCTTTTTTTTGACGTACGTCCTGCGTATAATTAGTTGCTATAATTAATTGTTTTAAAGAAGTGAAATATAATTCCTAGATTGCTACATGCCTATCAAGAAGATTTTCATTTGGTGTTCTCGCCGTTGATTATAAAAGAAAGTCTAGTGAGCAATTTTCTGGAAGACAAACTATATATGACAAGACCAACACAACATTTTTAAGGGACGTTATCTATGACAGGTTGAAACTAGCTTACTGTAACTTTCCCAACTGTGTTAAGTGCATGCTTCGTCGGTATTTAATTAGTTCCTTATAGAGCATTTTTGCATCAGGGGATCCTGAACACAGCATGACGTCGTGTAAGAACTTTGGCTGCAGAACTTGGTTGGAGCGGGAATAGACACGACGACAACTACAGTGGAATGGGCAATGGCAGAGGCTCCATAACCCCCACATGATGGCCAGAGCAAAAGAAGAGATAGAAGCTGTCGTTGGGAAGGACGGCACCATGGAGGAGTCCCATCTTCTCGTGTTACACTACTTAGATGCTGTGGTGAAGGAGGTGCTCCGCCTACACCCAGTGCTCCCCTGCTGGTTCCCCACCGCCCCAGCTCCACCTGCACCGTCGCCGGATATAAAATTCCCGAGGGAACCAAGGTGTTCATCAACGTTTGGGCCATACACCGGGACCCCCAGTTTTGGGAGGACGCCTCAAAGTTCGAACCGGAGAGGTTTCTAAGCGGCGGAGGATGCAAGGTAGACTACACTGGGAATAGCTTCCATTATCTACCTTTCGGAGCTGGAAGAAGGATATGTCCCGGTGTGTCTTTGGGTGAGAAGATGGTGAAGCTCATATTGCTTCTCTGCTGCACAGAATTGACTGGAGTTTGCCTGACGAAGTGAAGTTAGATCTCTCGGAGAAGTTTGGGATTGTAATGAAGAAGGAGCAAGCCCTGGTTGCAGTGCCCACGTTGCAATAACTCTCAGAACGGGCTCTTTTTCTACGAGGCTAAAGCATGCTGTTTGGACACCCTGCATATAGGCAAAAATGACCGTACGTGTTTATTTAACAGATGTAAAGCATCATACTATTTGTGCACAATTACTTATGGTTTCTTTATACTGTGATAAGAGCAATAAGAGAAAAAGTTTATATCCTCGAGGCACAGGTTAATGATCTCCTTTCGGATTTCTCTTTTATGTACTTTGAGATCAGTTCTATAGGTGCTTTTCGCTCACAGCTGGAGGTCATATACCCTTAATCAACTATGTACATGAATAAATGCTATATATGAATGATGAGAAATGTTTAGTGCAATAACATTCTTGCATCTGAGTTGTAATTAAGTGGCTTATGGAAATTTGGATTGGATTTATAAAATTTAAACTTGACTCATAAATATTTGATTTAGATTCATAAAATTAATAACATGTCATGATATATATTGATTCAACAAATATTTCCCATGAATGATATCATATGAGCACTTGCCAACAGTCAATCCAATCCGCTCCAATCAATGGCGGATCCTGAAAAGTAGTTCAGTGGGGTCACTTGACTATAGGAGGGTCACTCTTAAATTCAGTGAAGTCACCTTATATAGACTTACATAAAAACTTGACCTATATAAATAAAAAAAAGAGAACTTTTTAAGACTTTTTCTAATTAAGTCAGTGGGGTCACGTGACCCCACTGACTTCACTAAGGATCCGCCACTGGCTCCAATCATCCTGCAATGACAAAGAATCAACCGCAGGCAAAATTGTAGGATCCCCACATACGACACGATTTGTAGGTCACAGAAGAGTGGGTTTGGTCTTCCCTCTTATCTTACAAAATAGAGCTTCCACAACTACTATATATGGCAAGAAAGTTTAAGGCTGTCTCCACTTTTCTTATTTGCCTGTATATTTTATGCCATCGATCCATAAAAGAATATGTTTGACAATTTATGAGGCAGAATAGATTTAGATATTGTTTGATAACACTTAACGCTTCAATCTTAAATCTTAATTGTCATCTATTCTTTAAATCTAAAATTAAAAAAAAATTAATATATATCAGACATAACTTAAGAGGTGTTTGATAATCAACTTAAATAACATCTGAATTGTAGTATAACTAGTTAAGATGCTACACTTCAAATAAGTAGATTTTTTTTTCAAAATTTAGAATGGTTAAAATATTTTTTTTGAAATTGAGTAATCGAAATCCGATCATCAAGGTCGTCGGAATTCGACTGTCGACGGTCGCCGATCTGATGAGAGTTGTCGATGACATTATGAAAAACAAAAAAAAAATATGTTTGACTTAAAAATTAAGTGATTTTTTAGATTTAAGTGATTAATTAAAATATTATTTCAATATTTATCAAATCGTCTGAAATCTAAAAATTAAGTCTTTCAAACTTTAGATGTTGATTAAGTATATCAAACAAAGTCTTAGTCAAAGTAATCGTGCCATTGGCGATACGTACATGAGATTGATCGATCGAGTCCATTGGCTGGGGTTTTGTTAGCCCATATCAGACTAGATCAACAAGCATTTAATCATAATTAACCAACCCGTCGTTGTTACTGAAAAATGGTCGCTTGAGGCCCCTCTTGACTCTGGTGCTCAAGAGAGATGCATGCCTCAGCCCATTTGATCGTATCGTAATGTGATTGAATGGTCGGCCTAAATTTTAAAATTGTTACTTTTTTTTATGTACCATTATAAATCCTATTACAAGAAGCATAATTCTATTAGTCCAGAGAGATAGAGAGAAGAGTCTTGTCAAATCTTTTTAACTGATAAAATTATTTTCTTGTAATCTATATTATTCTTATTGCAACATAGGTACTAAAATAAATATTGAGAAACACTTGGTGCAAGAGTGGGCATTGTTCGACCGTCTAAGTTAAGTGGAGGTATGTGCTGCACAACAATCTTGCAATAACTACTTGTATTAAGTATTTCTCATAAACGTTGACAGAATCATCTTGCAAAAGGATGACGTGAATTGCAAGAAAAATAATTCTATTAGTTAATAAAAATATAAGAGAGTCTTGTCAAATCTTCTCAATCAATAATTTTTTTTAAATAATTTATATCATTTTTATTACAAAATTAAAATTAAAATAAATATTGAAAAATACTAGTCCAAGAGGGGTCAGCGCCATCCTTTGCGTGGACGGACAATTGCTGCATTGAGACCCCGCAATATCCTCTCACATTGTATTAGGGCTGTTCAAAGGGTCGGGTGGCCGATTGGGAAAAATTTTCCCAAATCAAATTGACCAAAGTACTTTGATGAACCGAACCAAATTGAATCGGTTTGGCCGGTTCAAGCCAAATTTTTAGCATTTATTATAATTTATATAAAAGTATTAATGTGTATATATAAAAATAAGAAATATTTATATTTATATATATGTAATTAATTTTGAAATGTAGTTATATATATAATATTATAAAAATTAATATTTATTTAACTTGATTCGATTTTACAATAGAACATGTTACTGCAAAAAAAACATAGGTCGGTTCAGGCCGAGGTGACCGTTGAGGCGCTTCTTGCCAAGGTGAGCCGAGATGACCAAGCCGGTGGATCCCATCTGAGGCGCGCTTGGCCGACGTGTGATGTTTGTTCCGAGCTTCCGACCTGACATGCAAAGCCCGCCGAGTGGTCTCGGTGGGGAGACACTCCGACGCTCAAGTCAGTCGCTAGCCGAGCAGAATGGCCTAGCATGCGGTAGAATAGTGTACATTTGCCTGTGGAGTGTCCACCCTTTATATAGTGGTGGGATATCCGTGCATTAGCTAGACGAGCCCGTCAATCTCGCTGGCGGTTCCCGTAACGCGAGATCGTGGCCATAATTGGCACGCCAGATCAATGAGATCGTGGACTTAATGGCCGCACTTATCGGTCCCGTGATCCTCGAACCTTGCCTCATTTGCATGTTGTCCATGTGAAGACCGTTGTGGGTCACGTGAATGCGCCGAGTACTAGGTCGGCCCTGCCCGAGCTTTGATAGATGGCCCGAGGTGCCTAACAGATCAGTCGCTCTTGTTTGAGGTCGAACTCATAAGAAACCACCCAGGCCAAGCTATTGAGAGGCCCGAGATGCAAAGTGATGAACCCCCTGATCCCTACTACCGGAATGTATAATGTCCATGTCACCTGAAGATAGGTCGTCGGCTAGTACCCTTTATGAGGTCGACTTCTACCAGGGATGGAGCCGACCTTCCGGAGCACCGCATCGATTGGTTCGTATTTACCTATTTCCTCGTTACCCCCAAGAGCTCCTTTCTGAGACGCTTGTTTTAGCCGTCAGGTCGGCCTTACCCGACCTGAATTCCTGGCCGAGCGGGTTGAGGCGGCCGAGCTGGGAGGGGATTTAGCCAGCTGAGGCTTGCTGATGGAGTGTCGGTCTCAATCTTCTGATGTGGTCGGCTGTTCCAGGAGACAGTCGACCTACTTGGAAACCCCTGTATCACTGGCCCCCTAGGTTCACGTCGACTGTGAACGCGGGCGAGGTGAAGCTACATTTTTCCTATTGAAAGCGCCTGCTTTGCCACGGGGTGCAGCTGACCCATGTGGCCTATCATAACGGCACCGGACGTCGCCCTGCCATAATGACGCGTTATGCACTTGTCAGAGCCACCAAACGTTGCTTCATCTGACGAGCCGCCCTGCGATGCTTCGTACACGGCGCAGTCATAATACCGTCGCCTCATTTCCTGAGCGACATCACGGCGCTCCTCGTTGGCTGCGCGGATCGGCATCCGAGGGGTCACCCCACAGCCAATCCGGTAATGACACGCGGGCAGATCTTAATCATTGACGTAGAAGTTGGATCTCTGCCCTTGGATTCGATTGGCCCCCCGGCCCTATAAATATTAGGGTCTGCTGCTGAAAGCTTGCCCTTGCTTTCGCGAGCGACTACTCTCCGGTCGACCAGCCGACGTGCCGACGACAGCGGCGCCGACCTCCTCTGTCCGTGCTCTCATTCGTTCTTCGCTTGCTTCCTTCCGAGGTAAGCGATGTCTTCAAGTTCCTATACGTTCTCCTCTTCGAGCCCTCGTTTTCGTGAAGTTTCTGTGTCTGGGGATTCTCCTCCTTCCGAGGAAATCTCTTCATCGACTTCTCGGCCCGAAGGCCAGTCGTCGGATAACCCCGAGCAATCTTCTGTCGAGGTCACTTCTGGGTCTTATATCCCCAAGAAGCCTTCTTCTCATACCTCAGGTTCTCGTCGGCAGGCCGACAATGTAGCCGACGCTAGCTGTGAGACCGACGACGAGACCGTCAAATGGGTGAAGACTCACCCTGGTCTCGTCTTCCCCGAGGGTTTCACGGTGTACGCCTCGGAACAGCTCCGTGCCCATTAGACTATGGAAGGCAGAGTTTATGTCTATATCGAGGCCGTTCGAGTAGGCTTTCGGTTCCCTCTACACCCTTTTATTACTATCCTCCTCCTCAAACTGGGGGTCGCCCCATCTCAGCTGACTCCCAACTCCTGGACGTCGATCGTCGGCTTTCTAGCAGTTTGTGCTCTTGCTAAGGTCCTTCCGACCACGCGGCTTTTCTTCTACTGCTTCTTAGTGAAAGCTTTTGGTGACTGGCTGTACTTTGTAGCTCGGTCTGGCCGACAAATCTTGGGCCGAATGCCTTCCTTTGTCCATAACTGAAAGAGGCACTTCGTCTTCGTTCACTGCTCGGCAGTGTGGCCTTTTCCGACCAGTTGGTCGTCGGTAAACATACGCAACAAAGCCTTCCGAGCTCCGAACCTTGTAGAATCCGAGCTCGCAGATTTTGATTTGTTACAGGTGTTGGATCCATCCGACCTGTATCAACCTTCAGACGAGCTATTCAAGTTGATTGCCCAGGCCGAAAAAGGTCTGATTTCCCTTCCGACGTCGCGATACGTGATACGTCATCTTTACACAATATGCGATTGAACACTGACCACCTGCTACTCCCCGCAGTAATGGCCGACAAGGGTAAGTCGTCGGCTGCTCCCGACGTCAGCCCAAGATGTGGGATCTCACTCGCAGATCGAGCAGCACAGAGGTTCTCGGGTCGCAGCAAAAAGAGCGCCTCAAGGCCATCCAAGCGTTCTAGGGAGGAGCAAGCTGGAGACCAAGCTCGAGATGCAAAGCGCCGATCGTCGGATCCTCGACCGATGACGTCTAGAGGAGGGGGATGAGAACAACGGATGGAGCAACTGGCCGGCGACCACCATGATGAGCGATCACGAGCTCTCGTCTGACGTCAGTGCGAATTGGCGAGCTTTTGGCGACCGAATGGGCTCGTCGGGCGACCCCGGCGAGTGCGCTGGCCCGCTCCTCAGCCAAGAGAGCGAACAAAATAGTGGAAGATTTCTACAGCTCCGTGCAAACTCAGCTAGGCCTCGTCCGGGCCCTGTTTAAAAAAGCCGAGAAGTCTCAGGCGGTAGCCGATCAGCGAGTCCTCGAGGCCACAAACAAGGCTAAGGGAGCCGAGAAGAGGCCTAAGAAGCCGAGACGCTCTTGGACGCTGAACGACTGAAGACGAAGAGAGCCGAGGAGGATGCCGCTCGGACGACGCGAGCCATCGAGGATCTCAAAGAGGCTCTTCGCACGAAGGAGGAATTGCTTGAAGCGGCCAAGGCTCAGAGCTCGAAGCTGGTCGCGGAGGAGCGCGACAAGGTTATCGCGGAATACCGCAATTCCGAGGAGCTGAATGAAGAGGTGGACAAACTCTTCAAGGCGGGATATGATCACTGCCTCGAGCGTATCTGAAAGATCCACCCTGAGTACGATCTGCCTGATCTAGGAGATGACGAAGACGGGGCCGCTGAGGAAGCTGAGGACGACCAGGCTGTAGGCGCCATCGAGACGCAGGCTGCGGATGCCGAGGAGGTTCCCGGTGATGCTTCCGAGGCCACTATCACTGATCAGGTTGTTGCTACTGAGACTCAAGTTGCTTCTGATGACGTCGTCGACGATTAAGTGCTCATGCTTTTGTACGCGGCAGCTAGCCCCGTGATGTACCCCCTTGTTATCAGTAATGAAAACACGTGCCTCTCTCGTTATCACTCATGTAATTGTATGTCATCGTCTGGTCTGAACTACACGTTACATCGGACGTTGTATATTTCCTGACGAATGTTCAGGTGGCCTTGCTTAGTGAACCGATGTCGGCATCTATTGTATGCCGAGGTGCCTTACTACATCGGTCGCCATCTCAATTCCTAAAGTCCAAGCGAATACTTCCACGGCTTACGTGTGTCGGGGCAAACACGCCTTCATCCTTTAGACGTTCGGTTTATGAGTGCCGAAGCGACCTCATCCAGGTGCACGATGTTCTCATCTACGTGTGCCGAAGCGACCTCGTCTAGGTGCATGATGTTCTCGTCTATGCGTGCCGAAGCGACCTCGGGTGCACGATGTTCTCGTCTATGAGTACCGAAGCGACCACGCCTTCAAATCACGTCAGACATCGTCTCTCAGTTCCTGACGAATACCTAAGCGACCTCGTCCAACGAACACGATGTTCATGTCTACGTGTGCCGAAGCAACCATGTCTTCAAATCATGTCGGACGTCGTCTCTCAGTTCCTGACGAGTGCCTAAGCGACCTCGTCCAACGAACACGACGTTCACGTCTACGTGTGCCGAAGCGACCATGCCTTCAAATCGTGTCGGACGTCGTCTCTCAGTTCCTGACGAGTGCCTAAGAGACCTCGTCCAGTGAACACGATGTTCACGTCTACGTGTGCCGAAGTGACCACGCCTTCAAATCACGTCGGACGTCATCTCTCAGTTCCTGACGAGTGCCTAAGCAACCTCGTCCAGGGAACACGATGTTCACGTCTATATGTGCTGAAGCGACCATGCCTTCAAATCACGTCGGACGTCATCTCTTAGTTCCTAACGAGTGCCTAAGCGACCTCGTCTAGCCAACACGACGTTCACGTCTATGTGTGCCGAAGCGACCACGCCTTCAAATCACGTCAGACATCATCTCTTAGTTCCTGACGAGTGCCTAAGTGACCTCGTCCAGTGAACACGACGTTCACGTCTATGTGTGCCGAAGCGACCATGCCTTCAAATCACGTCGGACGTCGTCTCTCAGTTCCTGACGAGTGCCTAAGCGACCTCGTCCAGCGAACACGACGTTCACGTCTACGGTGTGCCGAAGCGACCACGCCTTCAAATCACGTCGGACGTCGTCTCTCAGTTCCTGACAAGTGCCTAAGCGACCCCGTCCAGCGAACACGACGTTCACGTCTACGTGTGCCAAAGCGACCACGCCTTCGAATCACGTCAGACGTCCGCTTGGTTCCTGGAGAGTGCCGAAGCGACCTCGTCCAGCGAACCAATGCCATTCTTTGACTTGCTCTCATGTTGTAAGGGCGAATCGGCTCGTCCAATTTCAATCATTCAGTTGAAAAGCAATTGGGAAATCATTTCAATGACAAATCACAACAAATACCGTGGGGTTTTCAAAGTGACTAACCTGCTCTTTGTAACAACTCGTCGGCCCAGAGGCCCGGGTCTAATCGCTTAGCATGAGTCCAATGCTCAGAATACATTAACACAACTAAATTTCATAAATCCAGGTCGCAGACGATGTAAGGCCGACCATCAGGCCCGTGGGTCTTCGGCACAACCAACTGGGGAAGATGGGGGCCTTCTACTCAAGACGACGCTAAGAAACTCGTCCCCTGCCCCTTGAGACGGCTCCCGATGTTCCCGTCAGAATACCCTTGTTCGCTCAAGGTCGGCCCCCTCAGTCGATCGTGGACGATGCTCAGGGCTCCATAGTTCTCTCCGATAGTGGGCAATTGCAAAATGGTGGGATGTAAGGGGAACCGTACTGACCTTTAGTAACGAATACCCACAGACGGCGCCAATGTTACTGCAAAAAGTAACATAGGTCGGCTCAGGGCGAGCTGACCGTTGAGGCGCTTCTCGCAAAGGTGAGCCGAGACGACCAAGCCGGTGGATCCCATCTGAGGCGCATTTGGCCGACGTGTGACGCTTGTTCCGAGCTTCCGACCTGACCTGCAAATCCCGCCGAGTGGTCTCGGCGGGGAGACACTCCGACACTCACAGTCAGTCTCTAGCCTAGCAGAATGGCCTAGCATGGGGTAGAATAGCGTACCTTTGCCTGTGGAGTGTCTGCCCTTTATATAGTGGTGGGATATCTGTGCATTAGCTAGACGAGCCCGTCAATCTCGCTGGCGGTTCCCGCGATTAACGCCAGATCGTGGCCATAACCGGCACGCCAGATCAATGAGATCGTGGTCTTAATGGCCGCACTATCGGTCCCGTGATCCTCGGACCTTGCCTCATTTGCCTGTTGTCCACGTGAAGACTGTTGTGGGTCACATGAATGCGCCGAGTACCAGGTCGGCCCTGCCCAAGCTTTGATAGATGGCCCGAGGTGCCTAACAGATCAGTCGCTCTTGTTTGAGGTCGGACTCATAAGAAACCACCCAGGCCGAGCTATTGAGAGGCCCGAGATGCAAAGTGATGAACCCCCTGATCCCTGTTACCGGAATGTATAATGTCCATGTCACCTAAAGATAGGTCGTCGGCTAGTACCCTTTATGAGGTCGGCTTCTACCAGGGATGGAGCTGACATGCCAGAGCACCGCATCGATTGGTTCGTATTTACCTATTTCCTCGTTACCCCCAAGAGCTCCTTTCCGAGACGCTTGTTTTAGCCGTTAGGTCGGCCTTACCCGACCTAAATTCCTGGCCGAGCGGGTTGAGGCGGCCGAGCTGGGAGGGGATTTAGCCAGCTGAGGCTTACTGATGGAGTGTCGGTCTTAATCTTCTGATGTGGTCGGCTATCTTGGGACAGCCGACCTGCTTGGAAACCCCCGTATCAGAACCAAATCAATTAAAATTCAAACTGAACTAATATTTTGGTTTGGTTCAAACCAAACTATGCACATTCTTATTTTGTATCTTACTCGTCATTTCAGCATAAAAAATAAAAGAAAAAAGCGTATTCGAGTGCCATTGGACAACAGCAATTCACTGATCAATGAAACCCAGAAGACAGCGTTGGCTGTGGAGGGGTGTGAATCCAACGAGGATTTAGGCAGTGTTTGGAAATAAAATTGGGAAGATTTTGAGGTGCAAAATTTCTGACAGAAGTACAATCTTTGCCAAATATTTTTGGATGTCATTGGCTTCCGCGCATGTGTCGATTCTGAGAGAGGAGAGAGATAGACCATGAAAAAACACGGCGTCTACTTTTGCGGAAGCGGCTCTCGTGCTGCTTTTGTGAAAGCGCCGTGTGGGCGACGTGGCGGGCAGGTTGCGAGTGTTGTGTGTTTTTTTTTTTTTTTAACAACAACACAACTTTCCCATACATGGCCCCGGCGAAGAGGTTAAAATCTCGTCGCCCGTACACCTCACCTGCAAAATTGGTTTCCGCGGATTCTGGTTTCAGCCAAAGCCAACCAAACAGTGCCTTAAACTAGGCTGGAGCTCTCTTTTTCTTCTTCCACTCGTTCCCATATCCAACAACATTCTCCACTTTTTGGATGATGGAGAAACCTAGACAAATAAACTAGATCCTATCTGGTTCTTAAACACCAAAGATCAAACTCGCGCGGTTCGTCCAAAAGACAATATGTCCCATGAAAAATAAACGTAAAAATAATGTCAAATCTAAGATCATTTATTAGACACCGCTTAGATTAAATAATCTTGTTTCCAATATTTCAGGTGAAATGGGTATCAAAAGTCTGATTTATTTTCTTAAGTATGTCACCAACTGTAGTGATCATTTCACTTTAAAACATACTTAATCATACAAAATTTATAAGAAGCGTGCCTCAATTCAACAATTAATGTTGAGAAATCCTCCCTCTTCTAAATACTAATTTCTACCATAAAAATTGATTTAAACAAAAGTAACTGTTCGTGGTCGGATCCGGTTTGCCGAAAATGGGCCGGTTCCGGCCCAAAACCACCCACATCGAAAAATATATGTTTCCTGGACCAAAATGGGCACTAGCTATTTAATTTTGGCAGGCGATCACTAGAACATAAACTTTTGTAAATGTAGATGCAATTCTTCCTTTTTCGGACAATCGTATGGATCGAGAGAGATTTGTACCTGAATCTATGAAGAGAAATGATTAGATGATCGTAAGCCACCCACATTAAGGTGTGGGGGGTTTCACATGCCACGGATTTCACTAATATTAATTTGATTCAATATATATCTGAATGCCAACATGTTATGGCTAGGTAAGTGTGTGCCGTATCTTATAAGATGATATGGGGAGATAGGTCAGGCCTTGTATACATGTTTGTTTGCCATACCTCATCATGTCATCATCGTCTTCATGATCAGAACCCCGCCAAGTGGTATGCATGAGAAATATTTTTGTACTTTTTAATATATGTGAAAATGTATTTTTATTTTTTTCATTGATCAATATGCCTACATTATGTCTATCCAATAAAAGATCAAAAGTATATATATATATTAGAAAGTACAATAAATATTGCATGGTACTTTGTCTCGGTATCCATCTCTAATGACTGTTCCAGATACAAAGAGATGGGTCTCATATTTAATTTGTGTACGTTGTGTACGAGACAAGTATTAAGTTGTTCTCTTTGTTAACATGGGCTAGTTTTGGTTTCAGTGGACATGAATATTTATAGATGCTGGTCTTATTGTTATGCTTATGAACAATTTATGGCAGTAGACTTATTATTGTGTTGCAGTCCATAGTATGAGCAAAATGTGTGTGTATATTTTTTTTTCTAGAGGTTTGAGTAAAATGCTATTTAACATTTGAATTTGTTGACTGCCCAATGTGACTTTGGCAACTTTCTTCTTGAGAATGAAGTGTCAAGTTATTGATTAGTTCTAAATTATGAAATTGATCATCTGAATATGAAGTTATTGATTCCCCACTCGAGCTGTCAAAATAAATCTTTCAATGGATGTCTGCACAAACAAGACATGCAAGTTCCTGACCGGCTTTTCAGATGTTAATATACATGTATTGCGCAAGCTATGGAAGAGAAATTTCTGAACTTGGACAATCTTATGGTGAGTTGTTCCTTTCGATGAACCTGGTTGCAAAGGATAAATTTAGAGAATGAATTACCTGATTTTCAATATAGAGAATGAATTTGTTTGGTTTCTGTTTTTATTTCTGTTTCATCTAGATAGTTTCCTTAATACCCAAGGCCAAAAATCCACACATACAGAGGTGATATGGTGATCGTTGATGTCTACAACAGAGCTATATAATGCTAACATCACTCTTCACTGGTATGGCTATTTCCTAACAGATCATTTGGTAGCTCAATCCTATGGCTCTCCTTTCAATTCCAATGTGGCTTTCTATATTTTTGTCGTGAAAGTGTTGTTGTACGCAATCACAATATGCTTGCATTGTCCATGTGAATAGAATATGAGGACTTATTTTGGCGCTTATTTAAATTTGCGGCAATTTTCCGCTGCATCTACAATTTCTGGTTTAATTCTTATAGTAACACTCTATTTTTTTAGCTCTTTATGGAATACAAGATTATGGTGGGTTGGCACATAGATGTAAAGTTACACTAAGTTACTATAAGAATTTGCCCCACAAAAGTGGATACATATATTAGAAGCTCTAAGACACAAGAATCATGGAGTTCATTTGCAGAGGAACATCCTCAGGATGTTTTTTTTTTAATTTCTTCTATTTCTTCATTCTGTCCTATGTAGCAGATTCTGGAGTTTCATAAATTTGTATATCACTTGTCACATAGTCTTATATATCTTTGTTTTTTTACAGCAGTATTGGCTACAGATGCAAATATTAATAATGGAGAATGCCCAGAAACCAGAAAGGTATAAGAAAGGCATCCATCTATTTGTTTATCATGAATTTGTACACGGTTGCTTGTGCCCCTTTAACTATGATTCAAGGAGCTTGTGCCCCTTTAACTATGATTATCTCTGTCTTTTGTCTGGAGATTCCATCCAGCAGAACTCGAGATGGAAGGGCTGCAACCAGGAGACAACCTTTGCAATATCACTTGGGCATCCCATGTACATTCCACCGAGCAGCAATGTGATCTGGTAGCCTCTTTCAAAGGTAACCATGTTGTTGGATATCATGCCAGTCCAGTGGACATTAGTGGAAGTGTTGTGTCTTTGGTTGTAGATGTTATATCCTGAGTAAGATCATTAATCTGAATAAGATCCTGTAATATGGTGTGGACTAGGATGCCTGGATGACGGCATCATCCACACATCAAAATGACAGCATATATTTATCTAAGACAGAAGGAAAAGTATGGATAAATGTGTCAAAAAAAAGCTTGTCATCTTTTATGGCCCACAGAATTTTATCATTTATTCATCTCAGACAGCACAATAGAATCAGATAAATGTGTCAAGATTTTCATCTTTCATGAAAATGTACTTGTTTGAATGTCTAGAGAATTAGCCAAAATTCTATGAAAAGCCCGCATAATTGTGGCTAGTATGGACAGAGCAGTCATGGTATAAATTGGAAGGCTGAAAAGATATGTTGGATCAAAATCAGTCTTTCTCCTATAGATAAAAATCCAATTTTTCATCCTTGCAACCTGCTAGCAGATATAAGCAAGCAGTTAATGCTCTTCACTGTAGGAATCAGTATCTAAATAATTCAACATGGAAAGTTAAAAAAAAGCCATCACAATAGAATTGTGATCTCAAAGCAGAAGGGAATGTGGAGCAATTGGTGTATAGTAGAAACATGATTGCATCAAGCCTTGGTATGAAGACTCAATAATTGGTAACTTCTGAACAAAGAGAAACCCTGGGGGGAAAAAAAGGTGAGCCAAATCCTTGTTTACTTTGAGGAGAAAGGACAGATTCAGGCTCAGTGGAACCTAGCCAATGTATGCAGTTCATTGCAATGCATTGATGGCTGGAATTGTCCCTTCTAAATTAGGAGAAGATGATCTTGTAGTCCAATACTCACTGTAGGTGCTCTTCATAGTTCTGAAAATGAACGTGCTTAACTTCAGCATATTGTTAATGATGATCATTGTGGTATTGAATGTCCAATGAAGAACTACATTTGATGGCAAGCTTCCTAACACAAGAATCTATTTAAAGACGTCAGACAATTCTCTTTAGCTATTGGATTTTGTGCCAATGGCAGCATGTCATAAATATGGTTTAGATATGATCATACTTTCTTATGGGGGCACATGCTTAGATGAACAGCAAAACCATGCATGTTTTATTTTGTTGAAAAATTGCTCAGGACCTCAGGTAAACAACGAAAGTCTGCTATCTGCCAGTTGATTTGTTTAATGAAAAATTATAACTCTCTAATTTGTTTTCATCAGAGCTTCAGACGAAATGACATGTCATTTTGTTAGTCTGGTAGATCTGTTACTTGGATATGAACCTACAAAATATTCTTGTGGCCTAATTGTGTGCCAATAGTGCTGATTCTTCACAACTCAATAATTCTGCTCTTATCCTTAAATAATATGTTTCTCTAAACAGCTGATTCCTCCTGATACTTGGACAATCTACTTTTCATTTTGAATTCCCTTTGTACAGAATGAGGTAGAAGCATATGAGAAGCTAGGGTGATGGAGGTGGCCTTGAGTAAGTTAGGTGTTTGCCATGACAGCAGCATGATGATGCAGAAGAAAGGATTAGGTTGGATAGTAATTGGCTGTGGAAAAGGAAGAATGGAATTGGTAGTAGAGGAGAAAAAATGAGGAAAGACTTGGTAGAGGGTTATGCTATTGAACTCCATTAGTTTCCACAAGTCACAATCATAACTCTGGCCGTGCTGGAAAAAATCGAAGGCCAATCAGATTAGTATTTCTAATTTTGGACCCCCAAACCTAAGTTTTTCATTTTTAAACTAAACTAACTTGTTTAATGTGAATTTGAGCGTCGATCTCAAACCGGGAGTCCGGATTGAATTCTATCAGTTTCCACAGGTCACAATCATCGCCCTGGCCGTGCTGAAAAAAATCGGAGGCCAATCGAATTAGTATTTCTAATTTTGGACCCACAAACCTAAGTTCTTCATTTTCTAACTAACCTAACTTGCTTAATGTGAATTTGAGCGTCGAGCTCAAACTGGAGGTCTGAATTGAACTCTGCCAATTTTCACAAGTCACACTCATTGCCCCGACCGTGTTGGAATAAACCGGAGGCCGATTGGATTAGTATTTCTAATTTTGGACCCCTAAACCTAGCTAAGTTCTTCCTTTTTAAACAAAACTAAACTAAACTAACTTGCTTAATGTGAATTTGAGCGTCGAGCTCAAACCGGGAGTCTGAATTGAACTCTGCCAATTTTCACAAGTCACACTCATTGCCCCGACCGTGCTGGAACAAACCGGAGGTCGATCGGATTAGTATTTCTAATTTTGGACCCCCAAACCTAACTCTTCATTTTTAAACTCCGATTGGCCTCCGATTTGTTCCAGCTTGGTCGGGGCGATGAGTGTGACTTGTGAAAACTGACGGAGTTCAATTTAGACTCCCGATTTGAGCTCGACGCTCTAATTCACATTAAGCAAGTTAGTTTAATTTTAAAATGAAGAACTTAGGTTTGGGGGTCTAAAATTAGAAATACTAATCCGATTGGCCTCCGGTTTTTTCCAGCACGGCCAGGGTGATGATTGTGACTTGTGAAAACTGACGAAGTTCAATTCGGACTCCCGGTTTGAGATCAACGCTCAAATTCACATTAAACAAGTTAGTTAGGCAGCACCATCGACATCAACACGGGCCCCTCATGTGAGTAAATTGATTTTATTTTAGCTTTTCTATTTTACCAGTCAATTTTAGTTTTATTTTGTTTAAAAGAAGAACTTATTAGGTTTGGGGGTCCAAATTAGAAGGGAAGCACACATAGAAAGCAGCTACCAGAGGGCTCGAGGGGCACCAGCGCCACCTATCCTTGCTGGAACAAACCGGAGGCCGATCGGATTAGTATTTCTAATTTTGGACCCCTAAACCTAAGTTCTTCATTTTTAAATAACTAACTTGTTTAATGTGAATTTGAGCGTCGAGCTCAAACCGGGAGTCCGAATTGAACTCCGTCAGTTTTCACAAGTCACGCTCATCGCCCCGATTGTGCTGGAACAAACCGGAGGCCGATCGGATTAGTATTTCTAATTGTGGACCACCAAACCTAGCTACGTATAGATGTCTATATTTTTTGTAGGACTTTTAGGACCATGAATCAATAAAGACATGAACAAATTCTCTCGCTTCATGCACATGCTCGGAGGAAGGTTGTATGGTGTCATGAACACTGGCCAACTGGAGTAGGAAGCCACTGAACCTCCAAATGGATTGAATCCGTCAGTGCACAAACCAAGCCTCACATTACGCGACTCCCTTGAGAAATAGGATGAGCATAGTTGAAATGAGTCCAAGCTTCACCATCTACAGGATGACTCTAATATCCTCATCCCGACATACTCTTTCTACGTGCCACCTCATATGTCGAGTTGTCTTTGAAGACATATACATCCGCTGCAGTCTGGGTATAAGGAAGAAATATCGCAATGATGCATAAGGTATATCCTTTCCCCTAGAATTGGCCCCTCTTTTAGGTTTAAACCTATCATGATGGCAAATAAAATATGATACCTTATCTGCATCCTCTTTGTGATACAACATACAATGATTAGAACATGCATCTATTTTCACATATCCAAGTCCTAAATTATTGACCATCTTCTTGGCATCATAAAAATTTGGAGGCAGCTTCTCATCTTGAGGTAACATGCTCTTGATGATGAGGAGGAGACGATCAAAACAATTCTCACTTATATGAAATTCAGATTTCAAGTTCAGCACACTGTGACACCGCTGACAACCGAGTGTGTTTTTGACAACCATACCATTATGGCTCATCAGCATCCTTAAGTAACTGATAGAATCTTTTGGCTCCCTTGTTCAGCACGTCTTCAGCGTATACATGATCCTCATGTACATTGAATGTGAGACCAACAGCATCTACAACCATATCCACGTACGTACTTGTGCCTTCCACATTACTAGGCTCGTGCGACCAGAGCTCCTCACCATGACATGTTCAATTCATATAACCCTCAACAAACCATTTTCTGTATAAATGGCGTTAAATCTCCCATCGTGAATTCCACTTCAAATTTTTACAAATCATACAAGGACATTGGATGCAACCTCCGTTGTCTACTGCTGCATTTGGATTCCCCAATGCAAGCTGAATGAAAGTCTCAACTCCGACCCTAAACTCCACATACATCACATGATCAACTATTCTACGATACATCCATGAACGGTCTGAAGCCATTTTTTTTCCTGCGCCCACCATATAACAACAAAAATAACTTTAAAATTCAAACTCACACATCGTTCGACGCAACTGAAATGAATAGGAAGGACATATTATTTAGATTATCACTTTTTACCCATCTGTGAATATTTGATCGCACTCAGATGGCCATTTACTATGTGTTTGTATAATTTTCTAAAAATTTCGGCAACATCTCCCCACACCTCTCCGATATACCAAAATATTTATTGATTAAGATATTTTCTTAAACACTTACTAATAAGTGGTTAAGAAAATATTCTAAATCAATAAAGGTATATCAAGAGAGGAGTGAGTAGATGCACCCAAAATTTTCAACAATAATACAAACACATAGTAAATAACCACCTAACTGTGATCAAACATTCACATACTGTCCAAAACGGGACAATTAAGACTTTGAGTTCAATATACACTTTCTCATCGTTGAAAATAAGACTCATGCACATCAATCCCAAAGTCTTGAATGGGAAGGTTTATTGACACAGGCTTAACACGCTCTCGTGAGGTGTGTGTAGTGTTTAAATTGCTATACATGAATAGATCAAATTTAAATACCACATAATATGAATAAAAATGAAAACAAATCATACATATAAACAAGTGCAATAATAAACCAAATTCACACATACATGTAAATGAATTGCATTAAAGTAAGAAGTGCAATACTAATCAATAAAGTGAAAGTAAACATTTAAAAGCAATCCTATAATAGTGTTTATTGAAATAAGTTCAAATTACGGATCTAATGTCTATAAGGAAGAATTTGCACTCATTTTTTTATTCCTAAATTGAGATGTACCTCATTAGAGTTTGCATTGGCTTATTGAATTCCTCGTGCTTAAGTGAGATGTAAGAAACTAAATCCACAGTAGAGAGACGGTGCAGGACACACTAATGTGAGAACCCAGCAAAGGAGTCTACCGAAGATTTATAATATGGCCCTAACCGACAAGAGTGAAATTTCATTGCCATATGTACCAAAAGTAATGGTGGCCACTGCGTTAGACATGGACTAGAGGTTAAAAAATGATATGATTTTTGCAGGAGCAATGCTACCTACCCAGTTAGATAAATAAATCATTTATCCGATCAAGCATAGGATATTTGTTCTCAATAATGAACTAGATGGTGTTCACATGTACATATTAGAGTACCCATGGGAGATGGATCTAGAAAAAATTCATGGGTATGGATGATAAAGGGAATTGAGCAAGGAGAGACTAGACAGTGGTTTCCAACTTGTTTACCAATGAAATATGCAAACTTCCAACTCTTAGTGCCCCCAAGATGGATGAGAGGCTATGGCTACCAGATATACATGGATCCCACTAAATGTTCATATAAATGGTTTTTTAATGGTGAAGGTTCTGTGCACAAACCAAAGCAGATTGACTGGAACTTAATATGGAAATGGCCAACGGTGGAGAGGATAATGGTCCTCATGTGAAAAATTGCTTGGGGAAGGATTCCCACTAAATCATATTTGAACTCTTGTGATATACAAGTGTTAGCCTACTGCCATAGATGTTGGGAAGAGGAAGAGATGATAATCATGCCTTAATTTCCTGTAGTTATTCAGAAGAATCTGGTCTGAAATTGCTCAGCTCTTAGGATGGCAAAGGCCTCCGATTGATCTCAAACACCTCTGGGATATCACATCTATCATGTCCAACAAAATGTGTTTTCACATGTACATATTGTGTTCGTTCGTTGAGTACTTCATCAATGCTAGCTGGTTTATATTTTCTCATTTTTTTCAGTACTTAGATCTATTGTTATCTAATTAAATATGCCCAGCAGCACATAAACTCTATTTTTCTTCGATTCTTTTTTCTTTTTCTCTGCTCAAGGCTGATTACTTGAGAGCACTTTATGGAAGGAATATGATTAGTTTTTTCCTCTTTTACATACAGATAGACTTTTGACATCCCTAAATCAAATCTACAGATGGTGTCTCAATGTGATTATATAGGATAATTGCCCATATTACAAGTGGAACTTTTGAAGATATACATTATTAATGGTAGATCCATAATTTAGTAAATGTTTTCCTCTATGTTTTAGGTGACCACTTGATCTGTTCTCATAGTATCTACAAGCATCACCTCTCTTTTCATTATGCAACAAAAACTAGCAATATAAGGTCGACCATTCTTTATACACAACAGATACAGTATTCTTAATAGAATTGTGTAGATAAAGAGGATGTGGACTTCTAAAATCCTCTAAAATCACTTTTATAGACAAATGAAAAGCAATCCTTATATATATGGCCATGAGATTTGTTTCTTACTTCATATGCTGAGTATTTTGACAAAGAATAATGTCTGCTAACCATGTTGCGATCTATTCCTACTTCCATGCATTTAGATATTGTCAAAATGTCCTATTTCATCATTCACCTAAATATTTGAGCACTCTACTAATCAATGCATATCCCCTTCATGATACCTACTTCCATGCCCAAAACACAAATATCTGAAGCCATATTTCATCGGATTGCTAATTAGTTTTCAAGAGATCTGTTAAGTGATAAATTAATATTTTAATAAATAAATTTATATATATATATATATATTCATCTCTCCATAGATGAATTGAAATGGAGTGGACGACTGAGGTCTTTTCCAGATCGAAACTTTGCACCTGGTGTTGGCTAATCCAGATAGGAACTTCACTACATCTCTCTCTCTCTCTCTCTCTGCTACATCTCTTTCAAGCAAGCAAGTCCAGACTGCACCATAGTTGGTGACCTAACCTGACATTAACTCTGAAAATGGAGTGGACGACTGAGGACTTTTCCCTTTTCTTCTTGGCCCCATCAATTATTCCACTCCAATAATGTTGACCTGGGTCCCTACTGAAGGAGATGCACCTCAGAACTAATAATGTTGTTTCTCTTTATCTGAAAATTGTTCAGAATAAACAAAGTAATTGCCAAAAATTTTATGGGCTCAACACAAATTTAGTAGATGTTGCCAGCTACCTGCTGGACAATCTGGAGTGGAGAATACTGATGGGTAGTGAATAAGAAGGAGAATTGAAGCACCTAATTGTCATTATTTCAAACAATATCATCTCCATCGGTGGAACTCCAGAGTGGCAGAGTAAATTCTTTATGCCTACGATGTATCTTGTTTTCATGTATCTATGATTCTTTGTACTCTATAAATTTTTTAAAAAAATATTTATTAAAATATTACTTATTACATCATTTGACTGGGGTACCTTGAACTCTTGACATCATCTTTAAAATTTTTCAAAAATTTCTTACAAATTTGGTACAGTTGGAAGTTGAACTCCAAACATCTTTCTAAATATATTTTGGAGAGCTACCACTAGATCACTCATTAATGTACTATACACCATTGAAATTGTGATGTTTTGATCATGTTCAGTAAAAAAATAATAATAACAGAGACAAAAATGTTTGTGATCCCTCATCCGCCTCAAATTTAATATGGTATGAGTTTGGTTTAGAGTTTCAAGTGTATCCATTATGCATATATATAATATAATATATATTGAACATATGGTATCCTACTAAGAACTTCTAGATCACTTTAGAGTAATCATAAGATTTATTTATCCATTTCATCACTGAAATGAGAATCTTAGGCACAATTCATTCTTCTGCAGCATGAAAATTGAGGTTAAATGTTCTTATGTGCATAGTCATTGATCAATGCCCAACCTTACAATGTGCACCGCAAATCTCTTTGTAGATGATACATCGCCTTAATTTGCTGCAACAGCTCTAGACAAGGTGAACTTCTTATAACCGAGTGCCACTCTCATCATCTGTCTTCCCATTTAAGTCTATCCATCCATTGTTTTCATACTCAGAGAGTTGTTTGAATACAATTTCCTATGCTAACATGCTTAATTTTCCATGTTCCTTCAAATAAATAAGGTATGTTCTTGATTATTCTTTCACATCATATTTTTTAGTGCATTAGTAGCGATCAGTGATATCAATTTCTGAAAAATCAAACAATTGAGTTTTTGGAGTTTGATAATTTCTAAAAAATCAAACAGTTGAGTTTTTAGATGTTGATAATATCTGAAAATTTAGAAAATTGGATTTGGAGTTTATATTGGTTCTGAAAAAACTTCAGAACCCCGGGGCAAGTTAAATACCTTCCCACCCCTCATTTACTGTTTAATTATTTTGAAGATGGTTCAGAATAAACAAAATAATTGTCAGAATTTTGGGGGGTTCAACACAATGTAGTAGATGTTTGCCAGCTACTGTATTGGTAGGTAAGTGAATTAAGAAGAATGGATTGAAGCACCTAACTGCCTATATTTGTAATGAGTATGTTTTCATGTTTACTATGATGATGATATTTCAAGGATGTTAATTTCATGTTAATTTCATCTTTATGTATATCTGTAATGAGCATTTTTCATGTCTACTGCGATGATGATGTTTCATGTATACTTGTATTTGAATTGAAAGTTTTACGAGTGTTCAACAGAGACGTAGTTTTTAATCTATTAAAGAGATTCAATTTTATCTATAACCCATCATGTTTTGATCTTTTGATTTATGCTAGTCCACAAGTTTCCATCGAGAATCGATTAAATTTTAGACTAACAGGTTTTCTCTCTCAAAGCCACACAAGATAGAAAGACAATTGATTAAGTGTAAATGAAAATCGATTAGGTGGTGGCATCGAGAAAATTCGAAGTTCACATACATGAACTCGATAATCAATTAAGCAATATTGGTACTTTATGTATGTGTCAATCAATTATGTTTCTCACTAAGAAAGGCTTTGAAGATCATGTAAGTACATGCTAGTGTATAGTTTAATCGATTGTGCCTCACCATACGCTTCGTTACCTCCTACTATGAAAGCCATCGAGAATTTTCTAAGTCTTAGAAGTATATGTGTTAATCGATTACTTACTTTCAATAATCAATTATGTGTTTTACAGTGTCTCATGGTGAAAAGTTTTCTAAAGTCCACATTGTACAGTTAATCGATTATGTTGTTTTCGACAATTGTATGCGCCATCAAAAATTGTCTAAGTCCACATACTGTACTATCTATCGATTATGTTGCCCCCTTATTGATTATACTTTTTATTGAGAATCCCTTCAAAATTTTCTAAATACACAAGCATTGTGCACAGTATCGATTATGTTTCACATTGTGCACAATAATCGATTAAGTGTTTTTCTATGTGAAATCGGCTATCCTTAATAACAAACTAATTAATTAAGTTTCTGTATGTAAAAGATTCCAAGTCCACATATTGGACTAATTAATCGATTATGCCTTTAGTGTAGAAATCAGTTGAAAAGTTTTCTAAATCCACACTTGTTGATGATGTATTCGATTACACGTTCTAAGGTGTGAAAATAAGTCCTCACTATTAGCTATATGTTTCACACTGTGCCTAATCGATTGCTTCAAAGTATACTATTATGTATAATCGGTTATATCCTTATATGTGCTCCTGCGACTAAGTCCTCCATCACATTAAGTTAAACGATTATATCTTTATCAGTGTGAAAATGGCTAACTCACAGAATTAATTACTTGGATAATCAATCATGTTTCAAGAAGTTAACTCCTTAATTGATCGTTTCTCCTAATAATTGTTATGTTAAAATTGTTCATAATTTAATCAATTATATTTTGAATATTGAGATTTGCTTTACCAACTTATAATTGATTAACTTTTACTGCATATTCATTAAATTGATTATGTTTCAATAAAATTGTTCAACATGCATGTCATCGTTAATTGTTTTAATCTCTGCATAGATCATGCTAAGTAGTGTACTTTCTTGTCTACTATCTAACATTTTTATAATCAATTAAGTTTCACTCAGTACTCTTTACATCGATTATATTTTTCTTGAGACTTATTCATGAACGATCAACTAATTATGTTTCATTGTGTATAAAGTAATCAATCTTGTTTCTATGTTAGAATTTCATGTTCACTGATTAAGTATCTCAGCAATCGATTTAATTTCACTTTGAATATCTTTAAACGACTGTGACTTCATGATTAATAAACAATTAGCTATAAAGAGTTAGAGGGACTAAAAACTACAAACCATAAAATTAAAGATGGAAAAAGTTCAGGCTCATGAGGCTTCATAGAGGGGACACCGGAGGTAGATTTTAGCTGCCCTAGCATGATCACAAGGGATGGTGAGGAAGAAAAGATGGAGCTACTGGCACCACTGTTGGGATGCTGTCTTCAAACTCTTCACTATCTCCATGCCTTCGACCACACTCTCAGGCAAGAGTGAGTGACAATGGATTCATGTTACCACACACTGTTAATTAGAGTGTTAACACATGTGATCATGCAAGTTTTTGAAACAAAAATCTATAAGGATGGTTGGCAAGAACTGCGAGATAAGCGTGGGGCAAATGATACACAATTTTCTGACAGTGATGGGGAAATTTGTGAGGGAGTTGGGACAGGGGAGTGTTAATGGATTTTCCACCAATAATTTATGATTTCTATGTGCAAGATAAATATTGGACAAAAAATAAGAAAAATTAAAATAAGCATATAAATTCACCTAAGAGGCTCCAATGAATGATGTTAAATCAGTTCTAATAGATAGAACAGGGAGATGGGTGATCTACAAATGATTGATTTTGAGTTGAGATGTTTTCGTTTCAAAATTGTCCCTATTTTATACACCTACCCCACATCCCCTACCACCCCTCCCCCCTATAAAACATGATAAAAAGGGAAAAAACTAGCACCCTGGGCTACAAGGCCCTTTATATAGGACAAAGAGTCATACAATATGTACATCAAGAGTCCAAACTAAACTGCAACTACAATTCCTATCTCAAAATCGAACAAGACTCGTTCTCCTTCTTAAAGTTGCATGGGGACTCTTGAGAATCCTTAGACTCCTGGACCAGGTGCGACGCAATCTGAGACAGATGCACACTCAAAGCTAGACTAGAACTGCTATCACGCCCCCGGAAGCTCAATGTGGCCAGCTGAACATTGAGCTTGATCCGAAGATCACCGAAGCATTTTCTCGCCAACAGCTTGGTGAAAATATCTGCACGCTAATCATTTATAGAGATGTAGGAGAAACTAATTTTTTGGCTGCTACCCTTTCCCGGATGAAGTGGAAATCAATTCCCACATGTTTAGTCCGAGCATGGAACACCGTGTTGGCAGCTAAATATGTTGCACCAATATTATCACACCACAGCACTGGTGTTGGAGTAGAGAAGCCAAGCTCATGTAGGAGAGAGAGCAGCCACAACACCTCAGTAGTTACATTGGCTACTTCCTTGTATTCTACCTCTGTGCTTAATCTAGCAACCGTTTGTTGCTTCCTAGAGCTCGAAGACACTAGGTTGCGCCCAAGAAAGACTGCATAGCCACCAGTAGAGCGGCGATCATGTCTTGAACGGGCCCAATCGAGATCACTAAACGCGTGTAGGTGACAGGTGGAGTCCCGGTGGAGAAAGAGACCATATGTGGCAGTGCCCTTCAAGTAATGCAAAATTCATTTAACATGGGCCCAATTGTTATTTGAGGGAGCATGCATTCGTTGACAGGCCCAGTTCGATGTCTAGCCACATGATAGTGGCATATTGTAGGGCGTCAACAATGCTCTGATACTCAGATACATCGGAAAATGCAGATGACCCATCAACACCATCCATTTCCTTAGTGGCCATGGGGGTGGAAAGTGGGTTGGCCCCATCCATCTTAGTGCGTTTTAGAAGCTCCGTAAAATAATTGCTATGGGACAAGTAGTCGTCCGACTGAGGACATAGCTTGATGCACAAAAAGCATGGGTCGGGCCTAGGTCGCACATAACAAACTCTTGAGCTAGGGAGGTGATAAGAGTAGACACTCTCTTGGGATCATTGCCGGTGATGAGGATATCATCTACATACACCACTACAAAGATCCGAAAGTGTCCACCGTAGCACAAGAAGAGGGACGTGTCTGTCTTTGACCTGATGAACCAAAGCACAGGAAGCCACTAACTTAGGTGCTTGAACCATGCGCACGATGTTTGGGATAAACCATAGAGGGATTTTCGAAAATGACAACATGATGAGGGAACTATGGATGAATGAAGCACGACTGTTGCTCCATGTACACGGTCTCTTCTAAGTCACCAAGGAGAAGGCATTGGAGATGTCGAGCTAGCAAACTGGCCATTCGAAGCTGACCGCAATAGCTAAGAGCAATGAACAGTGGTTATATGTGAGGACCGGAGGGGAGGGGGAGATGTGTCCCCCCTTCCCCATGCACGTCGTGTGCAGTGGGCTCCGGAAAAAGGCCGCCTGGCCATTTCCGGTAAGGGGGTCAGGCCCTCCTCCACTTCGCCCTCTCCCTCTCCGACCCTCTTCTTCCTCCTCCTCTTCCCTCCTGGTTCTCTCTCTCTCTCCTCTCCTCTCATCTCTCTCTCTCCTCTCTTCTTCTCTTCTCTCTCTCTCTCTCTCTCTCGCATTTTCTCTCCCTGCTCGCTCTCTTTCTCTCTCGTCTGTGCACCTCGCCGTGGAGGAGGAAGTGGAGTTGCCGCCGCTGCTTCCCCGCGCCGCTGCTACCCCTGCCATGTCACCGTCGCTTCTTCCCCTCGCCGCCGCGCCGCTATTGTCTCCACCGCGTAGCTGCCGCCCCCTCTTGGCGTTGGAGGAGGCCGCCCCAGGGAGTCGCCGCTGGGGTCCTACCGTCGAAGTAGGTTCCCTCCACCCTCTCGGCGTCGGCCGGAGCCTCTCCCCCCCCTCCCCCTCCCCCACTGTGTTGGCCAAGCATCCCTCCCTCCTCTCTATCCAGGTCTCTCTCTCTCTCTTCTCTCTCTCTTGGGGCCGCCGGTGGTAGCCGGGGAGGGCAACAGCGGTCGGCGCCCCTCCCCCGCAGCTAGCGCCGGTGCTGGCCTCCCGGCCGCCCCCCCCCCCCCCCCCCCCTCTTTCCCCCTCACCTCCCTACGTTGCAGAGGAGGCGTCGGGAGGAGAAGGAGGGTGCGCAGTGCACCCAGATCCGGCTGGGATCTGGGCGGTGCACTGCACCCTGCCTCTTGGCGCACTGTGCCGGGGCGCTGGCCAAGGTTCCCTTGCCGCGCATTGCTCCAGTAGACCCTTTTGGGCCCATTTGACCTCCGTTTTAGGCCATTTTCGCGTCGTTTTCCAGGTGTTGTCACTCCGGCTGTGCCTGTTGACCGATCAACCGGGGGCAGTCGTGCAGGGTCTTTCCGGCACCCGTCGGGGTGTTATGAGGGCTGACCAACTGTCTGGAGTAGTAATATATATCTTTTGAGTCATCGTGCTAGGTTCCTCAGTTTCTGAGCCCGCCCAGGTCAACTCTGACTGAGCCGATGGGGCCGTTTGACCGTTTGACCCGAATAGTCGCGCTGGGGTTTCCGGCACCCGTGGGGGTGAGTTCCGAGAGCCGACCGACTGTCCGAGGTGGTAATATTAGCTTTTCGTAGTTGATCGTCAATTAGGTACTTTAGCGGATCTGTTTCCGCACCAAGTTTCCATTCCGTACTCGTGACGCCTGTGCTGACTTCCTAGCACTGCGCCTTACTAGTCTTCGCCTGGTGTTGCGACACTTGAGGGCTTGTCCCAACACACGGTGCGCTTTTGGGTTGTTACCATTCCCCGGGACCCCCGTCCTCGTGGGCTCATTGAGGGTGGTCTCCAAGCCACGAGTGCATCCGTCGAGCGTTTCTCCGGACGAAGGGAAAAATGGTGTTGGACAGCGGCGTTGAGTCGTTTGTAGAGCTCACTTAGTTGGTCTGGGTCCCACGGAGTTGGAGTGTCACGGTGCAGGCCAGCTAGTCCGTTCTCACTGCCTCGCCTTACACGGTTCTGAAGCCATGTCGGGAGGACAGGCGTGGGACCGTAGTCTGGCTAGACTACGGCTTGTGGTTGTGTTTGTCCACACGTCTCACTCCGACGGGAGGGGAGACCTGGACTCGTGGTCGAGTGGTAAGACGTCGGTGGGCGCACCTGACCACTGACTAGTAGAGGCTGGGTTGTGGCAAGTGTGTGTTGTCCAGATGAGGGTTTTACCGTCTGCTTGTGCAGTTTTGTGGCGTGCTCGGAGCACATTTATCGAGGTTGAGACTGTGCGTTGTTGTGTCGTGTTGGCGGTACTTGTGGACTTCAGTACTTTCCATTTATTTATTTCAGTACTTGCCCAGTTGTGTTATTATTTTATTATATTACCTGCTCAGTTAGTAGTCTTGTTACTTGAGTTACCACCGCCCTTCGCGGTGTAGTTAGCTTGTTTACTTTAGTACCATGTAATCACGAGGAATGTGCACCCCAAAACACGCAAACATGGATTAACTATAGGAGCATGGAAAAATGGATGTGATCGCCACCTAGATAGTTGCCTAATAATAAGAACGAGATGGGCTAACTAAGCTAGGAAATGGAAAGAGGACAGAAGGACTTACTGAGATCGCGACGGGGGACCCCGTCGCGACGGCTTGATGTCGCGATGCCCGTGTAGGGCGCGTCTCTATGTAGCGTCGCCCTCGTCCGCCACGTCCTCTGCGTGCGGGAGGAATGTGAGAGGACCTTCTTCCTGCTCTCCGGCTGGCCAGAGAACAAGAGCTGCTCGTAGAATATTGCCTGAATACATTCCAAAACAAGAGAAACAACAAACAAACCCTGTTAGAATAAATTAAGTGTAGAATCTATTCCATAAATGAAAGAGGAAGATGGAGCATGGGGGGAACGAACCTGGGGGGTGGTTTTTAACCCCTTGGGTGTGTGGAAAACGTGGGAAGGAAAGGAAATGCAGCCTATCTAGAAAATAAAATAACATGCATGGGAAAGAAATGAGGGAAGAGGGAAGAAAGAGCCTCATATGGGGCGACTCCCTGGCATTTTATGCAGCCTTGGCTTGTGCTGAAACCTCAGACGGAGTGGGGGCCGCCCTCCTCAAGCTCCAAGCTCCGTAGATGAAGAAATGGGCATGGCTTGGTGAAGGGAATAAAAGGAAAATGAGAGGAATGGAAGAGTTGCGAGCTAAGTGTTGGTCACCAGAAACTTTGGCAGCCCTTCGGGGTGAAAAATGAGGCTCCCCTCGTTCTGAAGGAAGGGCCTTGCTTTTATAAAGAAATGAGAGAGAATAATTCCATTTTTTTGATAATTACCCAAATAAGAGATAATTGCCATTAAATCTCATGAGTGAGAGTCCAAATGAGCCTCCAAAGAGTCCCACAAACCAAAGATGCGCTCAGGAGGTTGGGGGGTTGCTTGGGGATAAATGCAAAGGCCATAAGAGGATAAATAGGAGGTGGTTGCGGAGGCCAGCGCATGCGGCTGTTGTCGCGACGGGTCGTAGGGGCGCGACAAGGACTAACGCGACGACCAGAAAGGGAGCGACAGCAAGGCCACGTGCATGGATATGCATGGGCTGTTGCGACGACCATAGGAGGCGCGACAAGGATTGACGCGGTGCCACGACACGTCGCGTCAATGAAAATCGATTATTTTTAATTATTGGCCAATCAAATGGGAGAATAATGGGCATTTAAGGCTCAAGGACTCTTTTAAGAGATAATGGACAGGATATCATGAAAATTGGGCTGTTAATGAGCTCAAAGCAGGCTAATGGTGGGCTGAAGGTGAGTGACCAACTTGGGGCTCACTAAGATAACAAGAAATGTGGTTCGACTTGTAGGCCAGAATCGGGTGTCTACACCATTGTTCTTCCTGCCTAGTTTAGTTGTGTGTTCTTGTTTCCGCTGTCGAACCGGTGAGGGGTTGGTTCCTTGATGGCTTTGTTCGCGAAGCTCATCCCCCCCTTACTTCTTCCAGGTTTGAGCTCGAGGGAGCCGGTGCTCGTGTTCGGACGGTCAGCGGCGTGCCGCTTGTGGTCAGCAGCATTAGCCATGGTCATTTTTTTATTTGCACTGAATTATTATCTGGGACATTGTGTATATTCTTTCTTCCACTGTTGTATTTCTTTATATTGTTTAGCTATTGTAACTTGTTGTATATCTCACTAGACATATTTCTAACCCTTCCGGGTCTTCAGATCCGTGGGTGGCGGTCCAAGGGTCGGGTACTTGGAGGGTTCCTGGTATCGAATTCTTGGGTCGTTACAGTGATCTTGATGACGGGTGTTGAACATGTCAAAGTAGTCAAGGTCGAGCTACTAGCGAAATCCCTTGGCTACAAGTCACGCTTTGTGCCTCTCAACCATACCATCAGCCTGGTGTTTCACCATATAGACCCATTTACAACCTAGCACATTCATTCATGGGGCGCGTGGCACTAGTGTCCACGTGCCATTACACAGAAGTGAATCAAACTCTGCGGCCATAGCAGCACGCCAAGCTAGGCCCTTCATGGCCTGTGTGAAGTTGGTATGCTCGAAAGGAAGAGAGACAATGAGGGCTTCTGGATGCGGAGGCTACCAAAAATCGGGTGACCATAGGTGAACTCGACCCTGTGTAGTAGGCATCAACGATGAGGGAGTTGCATGATCAGAGGTAGTAGAGATTTCTCTCTCGTTCGGCCTCGTCGGAGGTGGTGGAAGTGTCTCCGCATAGACCTCATCGAGTGGGTGATTATGGGTTGGCGGCTCAGCAGAAGAAGTTGTGGGCAGATCGTCAGGGGGAACCACATGTGGCATCTTAGAAGGAGATGGAGCAGATGTTGTAGGGCTTTCAACATGGACCCCAAGAACACGCAACACTCAAATCAAGGACTGAGTTTAGTGGGGGCATAAGGTCGAAGCCAAGGATAACATGCACACTTGAATATGCGTAGAGTGGTATAGTCTGGTTGTGTACGGAATAAGGTGTAGTAGGGTGCATCCATGTGAAGGGTCGGGGTAGGGAGCCAGTTAATAATTAGATACATGGTAGTCGCAACAGCCTCATCCCAAAACCGTTGTGGGGCAGCGGCATGGAGCATCATAGCGAGCACAGTCTCAATGACATGGCAATGTTACATTCTATCGCACCATTTTGCTAAGGGGTGTGAGGGCAGGAAATCCGATGACAAATGCCAACGGAATCCAAATAGGAGCATAGTCCTTGAAACTCACCCCCCTAGTCAGAATGAAACTCCTTGATTTTCCTATTAAGAGACCTTAACATGACGTTGAAAGTGAGCAAAGATAGTAGAAACATCATATTTGAGATGCAAAGGAATAACCACGTAAATCTGCTATAGTCATAAATAAATGTACATAGTATCTAAAACCACTAGGAGATACTAGTGGGGCTGGGCCCCAAACATCGGCATGAATAATCTAATGGTCTCGCTGAACATGAGAGAGACGAAGAAAAGGGAAGCCCATGTGACTTCGAATGCATGCAAGCAAGACATAGATGACTAGTAGGAGAAAGGGATGGTAGGCTGAAAGTAGAAATGACATGTGCCACTGTTTGCATTGTCGGGTGACCAAACTGTGCATGCCAAGCAGACGCCAGGGTTAGCTTGCCAATAAATGAGCATGGATGCAGACATAGACCAAAGATGAGTAGAGCATCATGAAGGGAGAGAGATTCGATATAGATCGTTGTCAAGTTGTCCGTGCATCAATACCTTCGCCCGATTGAAGATACTTCACAAGGCAATAAGTGGGACGGAATTCAAAATAAACATTATTATCTTTAGCAAATTGGCGAACAGAAAGAAGGTTGTGACTCATGGCAGGAACATGTAAAATGTTATTAAGAAGAGTGGGCGAAAAAAGGAGGGGAGCATTGCACATCTAAGGTATAGGTCCTCAAACATATACCATTGCCGACACAAATCAAGTCCAAGCCGGTGTAAGGAATTGGCACCAATACTTGAGCATAGTCTAGCGTGACATGTGAGTCGCTCCGGAGTCGGATACCAAGTAGAGCAAGGATGTGGGGTCGATAGAGGCTAAGAGAGTTGTCAGAGGTGGCCTCGGGAATTAGGGGCGGTGCATGTGCGGCTACTGCTATAGTGGCTATAAGCGAGGTCCCCCAACGAACCACGGATTGACGCACTTGCGACGTTCATGGGCGTAGTGGTGGCCAGCAACATAGCATATTTGGTAGAATGGACCGCGACCACATCCGCAGCCATGACCACACCCTCGGCTGGATCGTCCTCCACCACGACCATGGCGAGAAGTGTCCTCAGGCTCAGAGTCACATCCACTAACAACAAAGTTGGCGAATGGAAAAGTTGTCTCCTTAGAGGAGCATTCACAATGTTGCTTAAAACTTTCATGAGCAAGGAGCATAGCATGCAGATCCTCAAAGAAACATTACAAAGTCAAGTAGTAATAGACGGAACAAAGGTGTTGTAAGCCGACCTAAGACCGGCGAGAACATGCATGATGATATCTTGTTGACGAACAGGCTTGCCAATAATAGCAAGACTATGTACGATTTGCTTCACATACTACATATATTTAGTGATAGATGAAGAACCACAAAGGATGTCATGGAGTTGTGTGCGCTATTGAAGTACATGTGCACCTGAGTGGGATGCAAGAGTGTGAGCAATAGCAGTCCAGGCTTCATGAGAGGTAAAACACTCAGGGATTAGTGCGACGACAGAGTTGGACATGGAACCAAGCATCCATGACATGACAATGGTGTCCTTTGTTGCCAAGCCACGTACTCAAGATTGGGATGTGAGACACGATCCGCACCCACAATCTACTTTGATAGACATGGTTCTGTGCCATCAAGAGAACCCATGTAGCCATTCGCTTTAAGGGCTACAGTGAATTGGCAATGCCGTCGAACGTAATTCTCATGTATAAGTTTAATGGTTACTAGAGACATAATGCTAGCTAGGGGGGGAAGGTGGTGGGAGGTTTCTGTGGAAATGGATTTTTCGATCCATCACAATATTTTAAAATTAAAAGTGTTCTTTTATCATGTTCTCATGTGTGTACCGCGTATTACAAATCCAAGTCTCATTTAGTGCTGAGCAAGTCACTATAATGAAAGATGAATCGGTAATCGCGGAGCGCGGGCGGGCGATGCAGTCGCCGAAACGACAACATGTTCTGCCTCCGAGAGTCGAAGGACTTTAAGTCTATTTGTGCGCCGTTTGACTTCGTCAACGAAATGGAGATCGGGTCGGGACCAAGATCCCGCCGTTGCCTAAGCGCAACGACGTTAATTACATCCCTCTGAGAGGGAAAACCCTTGATTAATCGCCAGAATAAAGAGTCTTGTGGCCTTAAGCGGAAACATCCGATAAAAGATATGCGTAGAAATGTAGATCTGATTGCGTCTAATGCGAGACGACTATAAGATACTGCTCAACGCATTTTTTTATGTTATTTTAGAATTTATTAAAGGGGTTGGACTGATTACAACATTATTTGATCTGATTTGGTTTTATTCTTCTGCACTCTTTTTGTTCGATTTTTTTTTTTTACTTTATGGAATTGTCTTTTTATTCATTGATCTTTTGTTC